>LD362349.1:0-14327 GCA_001465055.1 Ptychodera flava
TCATAGTCTGGAGGGAAAAAAATCAACTTCTGTGGAGTAGTTTTTCGTGAATCCCCCGATGTTATTTTTGACCGCGGCCAGTGCAAGGTCCTCTTAAAAAGTGCGTCCTTTTCGTTAACAAGTCTTTGACGACCCCAATTGGGTATTTCCTCCAAGACCAGACCTGCATTACTTTATGTAACTAATTATTTTTGGTGTTCAAGGTCTAGTTACTGAAAAATCGCCGGCGAAACTTTGCTCTAAATCTGACTTCGCCACTCCCTATTCATACTTAGATGGCCGCCAGTTTACACGCACGTATACACTGACCGTGGACGTACCACTTCAGTTACAGGGTTCGTGGGTATCTGGGTAATGTCCCTCCATGCACAGTGTCACGCGTGTCTGTGCAGCGTCTGTGGCTTCGCCGACACACATGCACGGTGTAGTTATTTATACGGCAAAACAACGTCCGGGTTTACACGTCACTTTTAATCGACAATTAACACTAACAATTTCAAAAGAAATGTATACAGAATCATTATACACGAGATAAACTTCATGAAAGCATTAAACATCTTACCACCGGGAATCAAATACGTGGAGTTTTCTGAACGCTGGGGTGAGGTCATCGCAATTCGCATAGTTACAGTGCTGTAAAAGTGCGTCGTTCGCGTTAACATAGTCCTACACTGTTCCAATTCATACAGAACGCGGGAAAACCAATCATGAATATGTATACAGAGTTTGAATGGGGTTCACAGCCTTTAACCCTTGTTTCTTAGCCAATCAATCTACAGATGCGTATCCCCCTATGTTTTAGACGTTGCTATGGACCAGGCCACAATGCTACGGCGAAAATAAATGTCTGTTTCGCTTACTTTATTGCCATAAAACTGCACAAACAAGGAACCTGGCGGTTCATTACTCTTCAAAATGCTTATACATGATTTTCGTTTGTTTGAAAAGGAACGATTACGGATTAATAGAGCAAGAAATTTCAGGTGATCCGTATCCTACGGTCGGCAGGGCTGCCATGATGCTTCTCAAGGCTGCATCTCAAAGAGAGGCTGTCCCTCATTATAATATCATTTGCATGCCTTGAATTTATGCAAATCTGGTACCCAGCTCTCAGCGTGCCCATTGCACCAAAAAATTGATGACTCCTTTTAAGATGACAAAAATTTCAGGACCACACAACCCCCACATTTCTTGAGTAAAGCTGCACACACAAACACCTCTAGAGTGGGCGATAGAATCCCTCCCAAAAATTCTTCGATTTTTTCAAATGGACCCTCCTTACAAACTCACAAGTTTTTGATGTTCAGATTTCCACTTCTGACTTGCTATAATTTGGAAATTACCCCTCAAAGGGATTTGACAGAAATTACAGGTGGATAGCAATATTTTTGCGCAAGCGTGGGTACAAAATTTTGATATTTGGATTTAATTGATAATCAGCTGTTGATAATATTGATTCACTTTACCTGGTAGTCAATGAGAAAACTATATAATACTTTTTGAATACAAAACTATATCTATGCCATTTTAGATATTTGATAATTTACATACATATACTTAATTGGAATAGGGTTGTTACAACTTGTGTGTGGACAAAAAAATTTACTTTAGAATTTCACAAAAAAGTGTTCATCCACTATACATGGGAATCTATGATAAAATTGTGAATATTTTTTTCCAATGAAAAACATACTATACTTGTGCATATACAGACGTTGAATAATTAACATAATTTTACTTGATTAGAATATGATGGTTAAAGGTGTATATTATGTGTACAAGAAATCTGATTTTGGAATTTCACTAAAAATGTCCATCCACTATACATGAGGAAACTATGAATAATTTTTTCCAATATAAAAATAGTTAAATCTGTGTATTTATGTATGCTTGATTATTAATATTAATGTACTTGATTAGACTTGGGTGGTTACAAATGGATATCGTGCAAGAAATTTGATTTTAGAATTTCACCTAAATATAGATTCACTATACATGGTAGTCTATTAGGAAACCATGAATAATTTTTTCCAATACCAAACTATTTAAATCTGTGTATTTATGGATTTAATTCATTTAAAGTACTTAGTTAGACTAAGATGGTAAAATTAAGGTTATTGTGTGTGGAAGAAATTGGATTTTGGAAAATTACCGAAATGTTGTTTCACTATACATTTGAGTCTTTGAGAAAACTATGAATAATTTTTTTACAATGCTACACTAAATTACTTTGTGCTTTTATAATATAATTTTGATAATTGATACAAATGTAATTGATTCAAAGAGGGTATTTGACAGTTGAGATGTTGAAAAAAATTATGATATTGGAATTTCACCTAAAAGTATACTTTCACTTTTCATAGTACTAGTAGTCTACAGGTAACTGTTAAATGATTTCCCTGACAAAACTTGCTATATCACTAATATGTAAGTAATAGGAATTGTTCATTGCCCTCAGTGAGTTGGATTTACTATACGACAAGCCTCAGAGTTGCCAAGTCAAGATGTTTATGTGACAGATAACTATACGTTTGTTCAGATTTACAGTTCAATGACTTCAGAGAATGAAATCATGCAGCGAATCATTTCTTATCTCCAAGAACATTTCTGAACACTGAAACTGCTTTTTGACGGGGCGGATACTTATGAAAATTAAGTGACCCCCCCCCCTCTGAGCTGTTTGAAAAATACTTGACCTCCCTTTGAGGTTTTCAAATTTAAGGAGACCCCTCTGGATTTTGCCGGCCCACCTGAACGCTCCCTATAGCCCATGACCCAAGCTGAGTGTGACTTCAACAAAAGCGGATGTAAGCGTTTGCAATTCATTCTGGCAAAATGCAGTGTGAGATAATCTGACCTAAGCACGTTTCTCTAAACAGCAAAATAGGTCCGGCTTGATCTAATTGTACGGTAGTTTTCCCCTTTGCCGAATAGCGAAATCAGTGCCATCACAAACTTTGCAAACATAGCTGTCTGTGGCGGCGTAGTCTGCGTCTATTCAGGTCATTAAAAGGTCAACTCCTCCACTGACAGTGTCTGTGGCGGGGTTGACCTTTTGATGACCCTCGCCAAGGAAAGGGGGGTCACCAGATTTTCAAAAACATAATACCTACAATAAAGTTCACTTTATGCCATGGCCATGATCGACCCTCTTTACCGACGGGCCGCCTTCTGCGGCCCATTACAATAAATTGACTTTATGTAATGGCCCAGAACCCTCTTAACGGGCAGCCCACTCCAATGAGGTTTACTTCATGCTATCGCCATGATCGACCCACTACAATAAAGTTTACTCTACGTGTGGCCCATGACCCTCTTTACCGGCACACGGTATTAGAGATTTTTCATAATACATCATGATTTGTACCAACGTAGATTCCCCTGTGAAGTCTACCATGTCTCCCATTTGTACATAAATTCCTGGACTAGTTGTAAAAATTCTGAGAACGTACTTTTAAGGACACCCTACTTCTCAATTCCCATTTTAAAGGATTAAGAAAATTGTGCTTTATTGAGAGAAGAGAAAGGATTGTTTGTAAAGTTTCCACTGACAGTGTCCTCAGTCATACCTTCGGCTGCCAACTCATATTACAGTAGTATCTGGTTAAGTGCCCATCTCATCTTTGAAAGACCATTTACATGCTCGCGACCCTGAATGGTAGCACTGAGACAAAAAGGAGAATTTGCATAACAGTGTGATGGACATAAGTCGTGTATGGAAATGAAGTTTAAAATTGCCTTACAGTTGTCCTAATTAACAGACGTTTGCATGGATGTGGCTGAGACGTTTATGCACCGGCATCTCTGCTACACGAATAAAATGCGCCGCGTACCGGAGTTCAAATCCAAACAATGCGAGTAAATTTTACATATGGGTTTTGGTTATTTTTCAGCCGTGGGGGGTCATCAAATTTTTTCGCCTGACAAAGGGGGGGTTATCTTTTTTTCACGAAAAATGCAGGGGGGTCTATATTTTTTTGAACACCGGCGTCAAGATTTTGCCGCCCCCGCTCCCCCCCCCCCCAGGCTGTAAAAACTGAACGGTCCCTAAGGTTGGGTGATGCTATAGCAGTGATCTCAAAAAAGTGTGTTGCCTCAATAATCTAATTACCACGCAGAAGCTTTAAAGGATGGAAGTGGTATTGTCGCAACTCTGTTCAGTTCCACTGTGGGCTTTACTGAGAATAGCCCTGTGTATGTTGCGAAAAGTAGTCTTACGTTGTCTAGTCCTTACCACATATTGGATGTACCACGGACCGCAATACTT
The DNA here is from genome assembly GCA_001465055.1 of Ptychodera flava. NCBI lineage: Eukaryota > Metazoa > Hemichordata > Enteropneusta > Ptychoderidae > Ptychodera > Ptychodera flava. Next base: position 4,268 of record LD362349.1, read on the forward strand.
GCGTAATTGAAAACGAAAGCGCGGTAGAATTTAGGTTGATTGCTTTATTTACGGCACAGGAACTTAGCCCGAGTTACAACTTAAGTTCTCTCATAATTGACTCTCCTGAATGACTGTGATTTCTTATTTACCACAATTTTAAGTTTACTCCGTTACGTAATCTACCTTTACTCTAAAAGGAATACACATTGTATTCTATTGATACACTATATTATGATACAACCAAATGCTGACGTTTAATGATATGTTAACTCTCCAAACTTATAGTCATTGCCAGCACTTTTATTGCCACATGGATTGTTACATTGAAACATCACGCGTTGTACATGTGTACAATCACGCCACTTACTTAAATTAAAGACGCTGACGTGTAAAATACTGACGTGGGAGATATTACAGCATAAATCAACATCATAAAATCCTGTTCGTGTCACTCGGTACAAGGTGGAAAGTATACGTCGATGTAAGAAATTCAAGACTGTGACAGTACCTTGTGTCTCAATTTTTAACTAAGGGTGCCTATCGTTAGCTCTCATTTACACCGCTTGAAGGGTCCGTTTTGTCTTTATACAAGCAGGCGTTTTTACTATATCAAGTAGGATTGATCAACAGTAAAGTGGCGACCGACCACATAATTAGGCAGTGAACATTACTAAACGAGGCTAACACGGGGACATGGGGCAGCCAATCACAGTGCCGTGAACTGGACATTAAATGGTAATGAGACCTAAGAGAAAGGGTTCAGCCAATCAGTGAGCTGTAAGCGGACCATATATGACTGCAAACACCAATCACTGGTTAATACATGTGTCTAGGACATAAATCGTATATTTGTCATTTTAAAACAGGGCTAAAACAATATCAGACATCAAAACCAACTTTTGTCAACTCAAAACATATATTTTAGTTCTTAGAAATGAAAACTGCGCAAAAGCGACGTTTTTAAGTAAGGTTCTTAGCGTCATACATGGGTGTTTGACTGCAAAATGTATATGATCGTACCCCAAACGTTTTTCCTAAATAACCATGTGTACGGTACACGTACTTTTATGTGAAATGATAAGTACGCATTCAAGTGATGACTCGGGGCGCAGTCACGTACTGTCTTCGAATAGGACTCTTGTCCGATTCGGCAATATGCCGTTTGGGCACTGTTTTGCTTGGCCTGCGTAAATTTTAGCCCGTAACCCAAGCTGAGTGTAGCTTCAACAAAAGCGGATGTAAGCGTTTGCAATTCATTCTGGCAAAATGCAGTGTTAAGATAATCTGACTCAGCACTTTTTTCTTTACAGTAAAATAGGTCAGGCTTGATCTCATTGCACGGTAGTTTTCCCCTTAGCCGAGTGCCGGAATCAGCTCTGTCATTAACTTTGCAAACGTAGCTGTCTTTGGCGGCGTGGGCTGCGTCTATTCGGGTCATTGAAAGGTCAACTACTTCATGGACAGTGTCTGTGGCGGGGTTGACCTTTTGATGACCCTCATAAACGCAGCAGACCCGGTCACAGACAGCTAAGCTTCGACAGCTATGCCATCACAAGCACAAAATTTCTGACTACAAACAAACTTCATCTTTGAACAGTCATAAATCTTGCATAAATCCAAGACACCAAAAGAGATAATTAAACAGAGAAAAAAACAGCCCTCCTTTGAATTTTTTGATCATTTTGAAACAGTCATTTGTAAAATCTTGTCGCCAAAAGAGAGAATTAAACAGAAAAATGCGACAATGCGAAGAGATAACGCAATATCAAATTACCATTTTTCTATGTAATCTAATGTATGAGTTAGATGACAAATGTGGGTGACGAACTTGAACTCTTTTGTGTAATTTCTTTCATTTAAATTCAGCTTTTTACAAAAATGTTATCCATTTCAGTTTACCAGTGAAATAACAGTAAAACGTACAAGTTAAGAACCTCAGCTTTTGCGAAATGTATGGGGATTTCTTCGTGACGCTTATCACTTAGACAACTTTGGAAAAAATAGTGTATGATATATGCAACGCCACCTCAACAAATCTTAATTGTTGTTTACCCAGATTTGTCCTTATCAAAGAGACCTGATTTATCTTGTGCTAAATTTTAATTTGTGAAAACATGGTCATAAAACAAACTATTGCTAACACTAATAATGGAGATTTACACAACTTGGACTTTGCCGTCTCATTTATAATTCGCAAACAGTCACCCACTTGTTAGGAGTTATATTTTCAGGGCTGTTCTCCCCATTGACACTAAAGTCAATGTTTAACTTAATGTTTAACTCAATGTGAAAATCTGTTACTTTGCGGTGAGTAATCAAACCAAGAAATGTGTTAGGATAAACATTCCTAAGTCTTTGTAATACTGGTTCCGAGGGTGAAAAAGAAAACCTTTAGCATTTTTAAGACGTGTTCGAGCAAACACTTAAAGTTCCGCCATTATTATCATGATAACCTATCTGCCCCATCCGTCTACAGATCTTGATTCTCGTGAAGAGATTAGTAACATATTCCATTTCATATCCCAACCACCTTTAAAACAGGTAAGATTGTAAAATAATTTCCATTATTGTTTTTCCTGTTAGACGTCAAATTGTCACTCACCTATTTGTTGAACAGCCAGAGTAGTTGTTCTCACAGTCCACCTTAGTCTTTTGAAGCCTCAAAGATAATGTTAATGATTAATTTTATAAAGATAATGCCGATTGGTCCATTAGTCATGTACTCTGAATGGGAATATTTATAAGCCAATCTTTTGGACTCTTTAGAAGTCGGCAATATCACGGAGTTAAAATAAGTCCGATCTGACGCTATCAAAATATCTCATTTGTGACTTGCTTGCGTTATATACACGTTTGGCCAAACTTTAGATTCCTATATAAAATTTAAAGCCTATGATGCCATCGTCTATTCTCAATTGTAATTGCTTTGTACTAGACTGACAGCAAATTCTTAGTGTTCACAAAATAACTAGTGCGCTCAAATAAACCATTTTTAAATTTATGTGATTACTTTTATTTGATCATACCAATACTAGAGTAATCAAAAATAAGTAAAATATCTTAGATGTTGATCAAGTGTTAGTACAATATAAAGATTCCATTGTCATAGCAACATATGGCAATGCGAGGTTGATATAATTCGAGATGTAAAAATCAAAATGAATATTTGTTGTAATCGCAAAAAAAGGCATGCAAAATAATAACTGACTGTAAATCTGCTTGTAAGTACGTACTTTGGTGAAGTTGGCTTTTTTGTTTAAGTAGTATACTTCTCGTAAATGGAAGACCTAAACTTTTGTTCAAACCTTCCCCTAAAAAACTTGGATGTCGTTCTCTTTTAAAATAAAAAATTAAAGTCAGGAGTCACGCTGCAAACGTTGGTACCAGAGAAAAAAATTACCTTGAATTTATAAATATTTAAAATTTCAAATGGCCTACAATCCCTGTGTTAACTCCATCGGAAAAACAATTTTCGATTTCAACAAACAATAAGGCAATCTTATCACTCCAAGTGCTTAAAAATGAACCCACACAATGAGTCAGAAAAAAATTGTAAAACATTCAAAGTCTGAATATCTGCTACGCATTCACCCTTAATCTAACATTGGTCGGAGGAAATAGCAGGATCTCAAGTGGTTGTCCTGCGAAATTTTAGATCCATTAAAGAGTTTGCAAATGGAAACTGAAATCGTGTTACAGATACTCAAAGGGCATTTAGTTTTATGCGCTATTTTAAATTATTTTTCAGCACGTAGGTTCACAGGATTGCACTATCATTTCAAAGCATCGTGTTCATGTCTGGTATGTCTGGCATTCTATCTTAAGGGGGCGCTGCACCAAACACAGCATATTTTGCTCAAAAATCAAATTTTCACAAATATTCATTCAATTTTAATTAATGTATTTACCGAAGATTAAAATATTGGTTGGGTTCACCTGTTAGCTTGTCAAGCAGTCGTAAGTTGCGTGATAAAGAAGTGTTAATTTATGCAAATGTAAGCAAAACACCCGATTTCTTGGCTTCTTTTTCCTCCCAATTTCAAAATTTCCAAAGAATTTAACTCCACTCTGGCTGGGTTAAACTCTCTGAAATTTTCACATTATGTCCTTTAAATGCTCTTTAAAAAACGACAATTTTTTTTAGCAATATAATTCTTACATTTTGAATAAGAGGCATTTTAATTTTGCTGATCATGATTTTGATCACTTATTTGAGTGTCAGTCTTTCAATCCTTGCCATTTTTGAATAAGAATAGATAATGCAAAATAAAATAGTCGTTTTTTTTCTACATATTACATTACAGAAAATAGTGTCATGCTTTTGACTTAATTAATTTTTATCATTAATACCAAAATGAGGTTTTTACCCCAAATATACACCCACTTTATCCTTTGAGTGAACTACTGCTACCATAATAAACTTTAGAGTCTCTGCTTTTTGAAACTGTATAGTATGAGGGGGTTTCCCTGTGATCTTTGATGGGAAATATTGCTTTGAAAAAACTGTGTTGGCAACATGCAGCTCCACCTTAATTAAAGATTGTTGGACGAAATAGGGGGATCTCAAAGGGTCGTCCTGCGAAGTAAGTAAACCATTAAAGAGTTTGCAAATGGAAAATGATATCTCAAACTCTCGAATATTAACAACGTTTCAAAATTCGTATTTTGAACTACCATATCAAACTATTGAGGCAATACCAAGCGATCCGATACCCAAGACAGACTTTACAATATTAACCTATCACCAAATTTAGGCGGTGGCCATCATGCGCAATACATCGACCAAAAATCGAATATATTACGAGGCATTGGAAGTGTGCCCCACAAGCAGATGACATCACAGAAACTTATAAATTCTTCAGAATCAAATGTTCTGAATCACTCTACCGGTACTGAGCATTGCACATGGTCTCTGTTCAGGGCGCTGAAATTGTTTAACAAGGCAAATAAATACTGGACTGCAGATGACGTTCATCCATATTTTTGTCAAAAAGCACTCTTTCCTTGTTTTAAGATACCTCTATATATCTATTAGAAGACTTCTGTATATCTATTGGTGTAATAACATGTTTTATGGGAAGTCAGGCATTGTTTACATTCGTTGAAAGACATGTTTATTAATTCTATTAATGTGAGAGTACATTATAGACATAAGATATTTATTATTTATTTTCTCTGTTTTCTGTATAACAGCATTGAAGTCGAAGTCGAAATTCCCAGGCTATTGGTAAATCATACTCCGATGGCAAGTTTTTGACATCAGCATCATATTTAGGTTTGATCGTTGTCTTTGATGATGTGAGAAAACGATAGTTTATCTTCATTTTTGTCTTTCCTACAGATGGTCTCAGTGTATTTGAATCTAAACAAGAACAGCTTCCCTTGTCTACCTTTCGATGCTTGGAATGATCGGACTACAGACGTGCCAAGAAACACGTTCGACCAAGTTGTCATCGATGTGATACAACTTTACGTTATTACCAAGATCTGACGCCGATTATGTAAAACAAGGGTATTGGGAAACTAGCAAGTTCAAATAGTAAGACGTCAAAAATACCGTTTTACATGGTAATTTAGTGATTCACATGTCATTGCAATATGATCGGCGAAGATAAGAACACAAATATTATCCAGACAAATTGTCATGGCTTTTAAAGGATAATCATAGAGCATGGTGTTATCGAACAAAAAAGAGTGTCTTCCTCTTTGAGACCACTGAAGAAAGTCCCGGCAAAATCACTATTATTAAATTGTTTTAGGAACAAGTTATACGCTTGCATTACTCCGTTTAAAGTATTAACGAGTATTCTTGGCAATGTATAAGCTATCAAGTTCTACTAATCTGCTGAATATGTACTAAGACAGCGAACTCTGTGTTTTCAAAATACAGATTTCAGAGCCCTCTAAACACTGCAAAATTTAAATGTAAAACGAACAAATATATTAAATCGATCAAACTCTTGTACGTAATTATGCATTGAATAGTAAGCTTGGTAAGTGAAGTAACATTGGTTCATAATGGGTTTTTAAGCCTATACTGATATTGGAAATCTTGATTTCACTATCATTTCAAAGCATCGTATTCATGTTTGGTACAAATTCTGATGATTGTAAGTTTTCTGTCCAAGTTTGTGGCAAAACTACGGTTCATTCTTTTTGTCGTCAAAGTTCTGTTAACTCAACCAACACTTTCGTAGATACTCCTCTGGATAGCTTCCGGATAAAGGGATGTATAACCACTTTCCGTGTCTTCAATTGCAGCTGCATTTGCGTACACGTGTTGTCCTTGTTGATGTTCATTGATTCTGGTCACAGGCAGCGTGTAGCGATCACCCTGATTTTCTTGAAAGACCACTCCCATTCGTCTTGCTCTCGTTGCAGTTGCTTTCGATCCCTCCCCTTGCTTTGCTTCATTGTTGGCGCTGATGCCGTTCAAGTTACCGCCCAAATTGTAGTTTGCATAGTTATCATCGTCGTCTGATCGTTTTGGTTTTGCCCGCCGATAGTGACGGATAGCTAGGAAGGCGACAACGCACAAACCAGCTGTAATGATACCAAGAAAATATAAAAGTATTCCAATGATTGCGTTTGAGTTTTCGATCTCTTCGGATGGTACAGAGACTGTAGTATACATACTTGTGTCCTCCGTCGCAACAAACGGAGTTGTCCCAAAAGTTGTGTAAACGCTCGTTTGTGTTGTAGACGCTGTCTTTGATGGCGTGGACATTGTCTCTGTGGTGACATCAGACGACGTAATGTTAATTTCTAATACTCTGATGCCTGATGCAGTTCCTTCCAAGTTTGATGCTACACAAGAATATGATCCCTCGTCATCCTTTGTAACAAATGGAATGACAAGGCTGCCATCAGTTTGCTGCGTGAACTTTTCCTCAGAGCACATGTCATCGTCACGAGGGCGTATGATAGCACCCGCAGGAGTGACCCAGTATTTGTCTGGAACAGGCACACCTTCCACCTCACAATCCAAAGTAGTATTTTCCCCTGTTTTGGAGAAAATTCTCTTAAATGTTGTGTAAAATACCGGAACTGGATAGCAAAGTAATTCTTCTAATGGAACATTCAGTACATCTTTTCTAAAGTGGTTACTGGGTGACGCACAAAACATGTAATAATGAATGTACACACGGCTAAGATTATTCTCCATCCACTCTCTGAGCCCTGAGAGACGACAATCACATGACCACGGGTTATAGGACATATATAAGTAACGTAAGTTATCTAACCCTTCAAAAATCTTTGCAGGTAAAGTAGTGATGAAATTTCGATATAAATGCAATTCATATAATTTCGTCAAGCTATCGAAAATAGTCTCAGGTAAAGTTTTCAATTCATTCGAATAAATGTACAGTTCATACAAATCATCCAGTCCACGAAAGATATTTTCTTTTAGGGAGCTGAGCGAATTACTGTACATATATAGGTAACGCAGCTTGTTCAACCCATGGAATATATTTGCTGGGAGCTCATGTATTTCATTTCTGTCAATACGAAGTACCTCAAGATTATGGAGCTCTGATAAAAGGCTTTCCGGAAGACAGGAAAGTTTGTTAGAATATAGGTAAAGAGAGGATAAATCATCTAGCCAATGGAAGACGGTCTGTGGTAAGGAAGTGATGGAATTGCTGTGGAGATGTAAAATGTTAAGATGAAAAAGACCGGTGAATGCACCAGTAGCCACCTCCTCAAGTTGGTTACTATGCAGATATAGTTCTGTCAGGTTCGATAACCCAATAAAAGAGTCATTGCCAATTACAGTCAGTTGGTTTCCGTTCAGTCTGAGAATCGTTGTCTTTGTTGGTATACCTGATGGGATCTCCGTCAATCCTGAATTACTGCAGTCGACTGTTGTACCAGTACAAGAGCAAGTTGCGGGACACCCTTCAAGTATACGCGAACTTATGATCAGTAAGCAAATATTGATTACAACTTTTGATGTGCAGACCGCCATTCTTGCTTTCTACTCCAAATCTGCGTAACAATAAAAGACAAAATGCAGTGAGATTGGTGCGGTGCTTTATTTTATTATATTGAGCAATTTTATGTAACGTCATATACTGATGTATCGACAACCGGTATGACGATCGACATACAGGACACTCTGGATCGTCGTGTGCTTCTTTTTGCCAACCAAAGTCCATCAATCTAACATTTTTTAGAATTTACAGCATGTGCAGTAAATTTTGCGGCCATTCAATTGTTGGAATATTAAACCTAATAATATGAATTTGAAGTAATCTGGAAATGTGATTTTTCTGTCACATGTTGATGAAAGTTCGATTGTAACTTTGTAATTGATTGCATGCTCGATATTGTAATCAGAGTATGCCTTGACAACAACAATTACTGCAGAACTAAAGGCTCCAAAAACGTGACCGCGGGCAATTTTATTTGAAGTAGATAAAGATTAATGGTGCCATCATCATCATGTCATGTCGGAAACCCTCCCAACACATATTAGCAACATCACATTCCGACGACGTAAGACATACGCCAACGGTAACGTATCGTCACTGAAATTTGCTGCTTCCACTTGTATAAGTCTCTCTTCACATATCTGCTACCATGTCTTCTGCCTTGATCGACACGATGCTGTTCCTTCGGGACCGTGCTACTTTCACGGGCAAGGACGATTGCAAAATCGTCAATGCACACTCAGAGTTGGCGGAATGGAGAGAATGGCGCCAAACGCAAGGTATCCACGTTAGTACTCCGTCAAAAAAATTAAGTAGCCCTCACGTTATGACGAATCAAAATTACTTCAAGAAAGCTAAGTTTCACCAGGACTTTAATAGTCGTCGCCGTATTTCCTTTTCAACACTAAATTTTAAGTATATGATCGACACTTGAAAATAGCTACACGTAAAACCGCCCACAAAGAACAAACGGACGCAGATACCGCCAATAACAAGGCTCTGAAGTAATATAAGATAGTATAAATCCTTACAACTATGACATTTTTCGATATTTCTTGTATTCTTAAATCTTGCTACAACATCACTAAATCACCTAGCAATAAACTTAGTCCTCAATCCCAGTCAAATTCCCGCCAAATACGACATTCTGGCGACAGATAAACCTGTTAGGCTAAAAATCGAAATAGCGAATATACATTATCACATATCTGGACCAAATGATGTACGTATTCATCAACTTAAAATGGAATGAATGACATAATTGAATGATGCGTATTGTGTACCTAGCAATCATAAGACTACTTTTACCCTAAAGTTGTTTTGCCTTTTATAGGACGGGGACGTTCCATTGTAGTATTATAGTTCTAGGTGGTGTTGAAATTCGATAAATAATATTTGTTTTGGTGACGACACTTTGAGACCAACTCAGATCGTTTGTTTAACAGCGTATATTTCTCAGCATTATGTGTAGCTTTTCTGACAGACAAAGATTACATCGCTTATTTATGTTAGGGTAACTTGATGCTCTGTCAACAATTTACTGTAATTCTTTAAAGTCCTGGTCCTTGTCCTTGTCCTTAAGAGACCAAACAAAAACTTTGATATTCCAGTAATGTTCTCATGCTTTCTGTTACGGAACGATTGCATGTAATTAGTCAGACGTGCCTTTAAGGTGTTATCAGTGAGGCCATAGACCCTCGAGGGTCTATTGTGAGGCCTATGTACATAGGCCTATTTACTACTAGGTCAGCTATCACATAATTGTACTATCGTTTCACAGCATCGTGTTAATCTCTGGTACGAAGTGTAATGATCACACATTTTTCTCTTCGAGTTTTTGACAATAACTACGGTAAATTCTTTTTGTCGTAAGGCTCTGATAACTTAATCAACAATTTTTGACTGCTCAATACGTTACGTAATCTTCAAGATTATGTGATACTATTAATTTTATGTGATATGTATAGTTGATATGATGGCTTGAAATTACAAATCACCTGTATAGGGGAGCGTTCCATTATGGCCGGGGCTGGGCCGGCCTTCCTGCGCATCAGTCCAAATAAGTGAACCCACTTACCCGTTGTACCCCCAAAAATGATGACGCCCCCCTTTTAAGATGACAAAAATTTCATGACCCCCCCCCC
>LD362349.1:15945-38479 GCA_001465055.1 Ptychodera flava
AGTTGCCAAGTCAAGATGTTCATGTGACAGATAATTATACTTTTGTTCAGATTTACAGTTGAATAACTTCAGAGAATGAAATCATGCAACAAATCATTTTTATCTCCAAGAATATTTCTGAACACTGACACTGCTTTTTGACGGGACTGATACTTACGAAAATTAAGTGACCCCCTGAGCTGTTTGAAAATACATGACCACCTTTGCAGTTTTCAAATTTGAGGTGAACCCACCTTGATTTTGCCGGCCCACCCCGGCCATAATAATTGAACGCTCCCTAAGCAAGTGTTCCGAAAATAAGATGACAAGCTATGGTTGAATGACAATAGATTTCAAATTGATAATAAACAAACATGAACGATACAAAAATAAAAGCAAATTCTCAGTGGTTTGCACTTGCTTAGTAAACTGGAAACGGCTTGTTGTTCTTATTTTTCTGTAAAATTTCTTCAGGTTTTCATTTATAACACCACTAAATCGGAAAGAAAAGGAGGTTTTGGTCTCTAAAAACGGTAAATTATTCCGACGAAAATACTACTCTGTTTAATAAATAAAAGTGTTGAAAGAAATCTTTTGCCTCGATTGATTCTCGGTGCATGTAAACGAGCGCTGGAAAGGGTTTTAGCATTGAATGAAAGTCTCCACATACGAATAGACACTCATGAGGCACAAGCAACATGTGCGTCACTAGCAGCACATCTCTGCATACCAGTAGGGGTAACGGGTCAGCGGCGATTAACCTCTGCATTCCATTACATCATTTATAATGAACACAGTATCCTGATTGCGCGTAGTGTGGATAGCTAACAACATTTCATACGGCTGTGAATATGTGACAAACAGAGAGCTTTGACAGTTGCAATATGACATTTACGACTGCAAGTTCGTTGGGTTTCGGATAGCCTGCTCCACTACATGCAACACGATCAGTTCTGGTATTCCAAGTTTTAGTAATTACACAACAACAGCCGTCGCCATTTAAAGGTAAGGGGCGTTGTTGTGAAAAAGTTTGAATTGTGCCTTAATAGTTCCAAGTATACTTCCGAATTTCCAAATAAGTCATGAGATAGCAAACTCGTACCATAGTGGTAGCGCAGGATTCAAGGTACCAATGAGCCGAAATCTATATCACTCAAACTTGTTGTTCAATATTCTAAAATAAATCTTATTTGTTATGTGTGTCGAGTAGCCCTGGCCTTATACCAGGAAGAAGGAAATATATTAATTGCACAATGCGTTGTAGAAATGAACTTACAATTGGCCTTATATTTCAAGATGTCTCTGTCATGGAAGAAATTTAACTAAAGTATTACAATATTCTTACCTATTATCTATTATTCTTACCTGCAAAAGATTTAAAGATGACTTACAAAAGCGATGCCTGTTGCCTGTTGCTGAGCCTGTTGTCAATAAGTAACCTATTTTGAATATTACATTCCCGGCCACCTTTGTAATGCAGGTCATTATGACAAAGTAGATAGGTGGATGATTAACCTCCCTTACTCCATAAGTCATTCTACTTCCAAATTAGTATTAATTCTTCAAGTTTGTTTCATGTTACACAAGAAACAAATGCACCTTTGCTATGTCAACAATAACTTATTCATATGCAGTTCAGTATCCGCTTCTTTCTCAAGCTTTCTTTCATTTAAAACCCCAACGATTCAAAACTTTTCCATGTGGAGTCCGCCATCAAGTTTTTGCATTTTACTCACAATCTGCGTAATAATGAAAGAAAAATGCAATGAGATTGTGCGATGCTTTGTTTTATCTCAAAGGAGTTCAAGGTAATCTCATATACTGATGATATATTGATATCCCGTATGACGATCGACATATGGAACATTTTTGATCGTCATGTGCTTCGTTTTTTGCAAATCCAATTCCATCAATCTAATATTTTAGAATTTACAGCATGATTGTACGGTACATTTTGAGACCATTCAATTGTTGAAATGTGAAAACTGACAATTTAAATTTGAAGTAATCTGGGATATGTTGTATTTCTGTTATATGTTGAGGAATGTTCGATTCTAACTTTGCTATTGAACAAACGCTTGTAATCAGAGTATCTCTTGAAAATAACGATTACTGCGGAACTACAGGCTAAAAAAACGTGACCCAGGGCAATTTTATTTGCAGTAGATAAAGATTAATGGTGTTATCATCGTCAGGTCGTGTCGGAAACCCTCCGTGGATGCATTGTATACATGTCAGCAACATCACATTCCGATGACGATAGACATACACTAAAACTAACGTATCGTAACTGAAATTTGCTACTTCCACTTGTATAATTCTCTCTTCGCATCTCTGCTACCATGTCATCTGCATTGATCGACACGATGTTGTTCCCTCGGGACCATAGTACTTTCACGTGCAAGGACGATTGCAAAATGGTAAATGTGTACGGGGTAGAGAGAAGGGCGGCTGACGCATTGCATCAACGCTATTACTTCGGGAAAAATATAAGCAGTCCTCATATTGTGACTTATCAAATTTAATGCTGCGATGGAGCTAATTTTCACCACGACATTCATAGTCGTCGCCATATTTCCTTTTCTACACTGAGTTTTATATGGTCAACATTTGAAAATAGCTTGACGTAAAACCATCCACAGCAAATAACGATCAAACGGACGCAGATGCCGCCACCATCAAGGCTCCGAAGAAAAATAAAACTGAATAAATCCTTACACCTTTGACATTTTTCGACATTTTTGTATTCTTACATCTTTCTACAACATCCCTAAATCACTTAGCAACGAATTTAGCTCTCAACACCCCATCTCAGTAATAGACTCGGATGTCAATAGACATCAAATCAGGTCCAATAATCGTTATCATTCAAGGTAAACTGTGAAATTTACCAGGTCCAAGGAACATATAGATGATGACAAAGGCAACGGGGCCATCTTGAACCACGAAATAGTGGTGGTACCAGGTGTCCGGAATGGTTAAGCGTACCCTGCCCGCGAGCCGCACCCGTCAAGATTGACCCAAAGCGACAAATTCACTGTTATTTGGTGAATTCACCAAATTACCTTTGTGAGTCAAAATTTGGTATGCTGTCACTCATCATTTGAGAAACAGACAGGTCAAATTTTGATACAACATCCCCGTATCTACCGTAGAACTTCTTAAATGATTTCACTAATCTACTTTCTGAGAATCCTTGCCTCATTAACTTTTGAGCCAATAGGCTGTTTCTAACTCGAAAGTCTTCATATGAATGGCATGCTCTACTGTATCTGAGGAGTTGTGAAATATACACACCATAAGCTGAAGATGATGGTATATTGCTCGACAAAAAGGAAAAGTTTATGATTTCAAAGTTGAAATCGTCTCTTTTTGTCATACAGCTTAGTATATAGTGTATTATGTCTAATTTCAAACAATACATCTAGGTATGATGCCGAGTCCACACTTTCAGTTGTTTCTTTTATTTCCAAATCATCTGGGTAGATGTGGTGTAGATAATTGGATATACCAGGATTGTTTAAACTGATGAGATCATCAATATATCTGTGGGTGTTGTTAAATCGCTTGGCAATCCTTTTACACCCAGATTTCTGAAGTGATTGCATGAACTCCGCTTCATACGAATACAAAAATAAGTCTGCAAGAAGTAGGGCGCAGTTTGTGCCCATGGGAATGCCTATGGTTTGCCATAGGCACATTTTTATGAGCGATTGTAAACAGTGACAGAAAGTTACCAACCTTCTCAAGGCAGCCATGTTAGCAAAGAGACCGATGTCACCTCTCTGCCTTGCGAGGCGTCTTACAATGACGTAACATTTTTGATATGCATCACAAAGAGAATGCGTATTGCTGATAACTACAATGGAAAAGAAATTATACATTATATTTTATCATAAATCTTGGTCATATATATATATATAATATCTTTACCTATGTGCTTCGCCAGCGTCACACGGAAAATCTTGTTTCGACAACTAAGGCATCTAACTTAGACCCGATTGCACATTATGCATCCATCACGGCTGTATACAACAAAAAAATTATTGTGGCAGCAAATTAAAGTATTGAGTATGGCGCACGAAATTCACTGGCTTGATTAGTTTCTCTTTAAGGTGTGTACATCAAAATATCTGCCTTTGAAATTGTTAGTTGATACACCTTCAGTGACATAGCAATACCTGGTGACTATGAAAATTAAAACGTTCTTTGACAAACGAAACTGGCTGTGTTTCGGGGGATGGTTATATCAAAAGTCCCTCAAGTTATTGTTATAGATGGTTATATTAAAAGTCCCTCAAGTTACATTATTTTGATAAGAATGCTCAATGTTGCATAAAACAAGTCAAGGTTATGACTTTGAAACTTTGCATATGCAAGATTATTCATCAACATTCAAATTTTGATAGACAAGTAGGTTGTTTGAAGTCATTCAAAAGTTTCAACTTTAGAAGTGAGTGTGTTTCAGAAATTTGTCCATTATATTTTCGGGAAAGTTCAAAAACAGTTTCGTCGTCAGGTATTCGAACCCTCTTCTTTGAGTGGGTTCAATTCGAGAGCAAACGCAATGACTTTAGTTTGCAGCGCGGCGTGCATGTGTTTTTGGCCCACGCGGTGGGCTTAGCCCACCTAAGTGGGCCATTGTTATAGGTTGGCGTGTGTTGTCTGTATGTGTGTCTTTAATATGTCTGTGTGTGTTATGGATTTGTGTCGTCGATATCTCTCAAACTTGTTCATCAAATGTCACGTAATTAGGTACACAGACTCTTTAGGATGGGAACTAGATCTGATTATGTTTTGGGGGATGTCGGTTGCATAGTTCAGCAGATATTAATTTTTGAAGTAATATTTTGACTTATTTTTGCTCATTTTTGCTCATACACATAGCAAGGGAGGATGCACTAAATTATGAGGAGTGGGGCACGCAGGACTTGAATAAATAGTATTACCGTGACAAGGAATTTTAGCTCGTGTATTCATTCGAATGAGCTATTGTGGTACTGATGTTTTTAATTCTCTGTGTATGTCTGTATTTGTGTTTGTCTGTTTATTTGTCTGTTTAAGAATTATGACAATGTTACTGTTTGTTTATATACCGTATGTAATGAACTTTCTTCATTACAGATATACATCTGGATTGACCTGGCCAAAGTTGACAAAACTTGCTATATAAATTCAAAATACTCTGATATAACATAAGTGAAAGTCATTTAGCATTTTACAAACCTAATAAGTAACTAAGGTATTTAAGAGACTTTTCTAATTTGGAATATATATCTGTATAGACGACCAAAGTTGACCAAATGCCATGTACATTGACGCTTCTATGATACGACACTAATATGGTCATGTAACAGTTTTAAATCTGCATTTTGGCAGTTTGCATATTCAATGCTATAATCAATTAGGGACAAGAAGGAATGAAGGAAGAATATGACAAAGGTTTAAGGATTTTGCTATTTGGGTGATATGATTACGTACCGCAGTGAAAGACATATAGCATTTTGATGTATATATGCTGATTTGCACATATAACTACCTTAACTGGAAGGACTATTATGGTAGAAGTGAAAGAAATTTTGCAATTTCACATCTTATTAGTGGTTCGCATATTTTCCGACTTTTCACAATTTATATATTAAATTGAAGCTATACACAATGAATATTGCTGGTCATGTTAAATATAAGCATTTCAATCAAGTTAAAATCTAATGACATAACCTTGGAGAAAAGTGTCAAATTACAGACAACAGCAACATATACAATAACACAGGAGTACTTTCATATCATATCTAGTGTAAATACGATAAATACAATACGGTGAATATGTCGGGCAAAATTACCCATGGTCAAAAACCTTCACAAAATCTAGCAATGTTTCTAATGTAAGTGTCTTATATTGCTCATAATAGCGTGTTCATGTCTATTTTGTGACAGCAAACCTAAATCATAAAAAGAGTAATTGCCTAAAAGTAAGAGGCCGTGGATAATTAAAGCTTGTGGACGGTACACACAACTAATTGTGTTGCCCTCAACCCCTCCTAAAACAAAGTTTGAAAGTGTGAAAATCTAACCAAGTTTCATTCTCATTCTGTATCAGCATACCTACAATCAGTAAATACGTCGCTATTAAATCAAACATACACTCCAATCATCCTGGTATACCCCGTTTAAAATGAATCTTTGTTCAGTGCAAACTTGACAATGACGCAACCTATAGAATGAAATGAATTGAAACGGTGTTTCCAAAATTATTGGTACGTTATTTTCAACGTGCGCTGAACAAAATATATGTCAAAAGAATGGTGTAGCGCCAGTGCATGCCACTCTGGCCTGGTATATGCAAAACAATATAGCGATATTTTGTAATACATAAAAATGTGTAGCGAGATGTTGCAATAAAAAAAACATGTAGTGCAATTTTTGCACACAATAATCGAAATATAGACAAACCCTCTCTCCTAAATCTGGAAGTTGCGGTTGCCGTGCGCCAACTCAAAGTACAAAACGGTCCAGCCCTAGATCCCGTGCAACATCGAGTGCGCAAGCGCATGCAGTCAGCGTTGTGCACTGAAGAGAGTTGATCCAACGCTGACATGGTTCCGTGGTGGCCGTGATCGGTATGACAATGGCAGTGTATTATGTAGCTTTCTTTGAGGGCAATACAGTGATATATTGTGAGCATATACAGCAGGTAAGTTATTTTATGGCTTTTTCAAAGTGTGAAGTGTCACGTCTAGTCTGATCATAGAACTGCAAATAAAGTAACCATAGATGGCGCCGATAACTTCCAATGCGATATTTATATCGTTGCCGTTTCCGAGTTTATGTTTTCGCTAGAACAAAAATAGCTCTTCACCCCTTTTCTCAATACAGATTTTGCTTTATATAGCTCTATAGATTGCCCCAGGCTCCAAAAATAAAATCGAGTTTGTGTTATTTCGTTTGAATGTTTGCGTTTCAGTGTTCCCCGGAAAAAATCAATCAGCTTTATGTGGTATCTTTGTAATAAGGTAAATTAACTTGAGAAAGACACGATAGAGTCACCACTTCATCTCTGTCTCTCTGTCTCTGTCTCTGTCTCTGTCTGTCTCTCTCTCCAGCTTACCACTTTAAATGATGCCATTTTATGCTATTTAAATTACAAATAGCTGTGTGCTCGGTTCGCGTTCACAGCTCGATCTTTGACTGTTATCGTTTTTGTAATTCGATGTTTTTATTCTTGCCATGTTTTATATCAGACCCGCAGAATTTGAGTCGCTAAATCTCCGCGGACATTTAAAACAGTGAATTGAATGAATAAAACGTTATATGGTTGCATTGGTGAAGTGATTGTAAAATTGATGCAATATACTTCGGCAGTTTGTCCTGTACAGGGCGTGTAATGAACGTGAAACAAACATTTTGGCAAACCAGCTACATGTAGCAGCAACCGCGTACGCCAAAACAAATTCCTTTAAAAGCTGTGTAGTCGAAATCAAAACGAAGACAACGGTGAAAATATTGCACCTTATATAAAACCGCTTGCAGCAAAGTAGAAGCTTAGAGAAACTCTTATATTAACCGTGATCGCGTTTTCAGACGAAACTTACAAGCAAGCTAAAAACCTCGTGAATAAAATAAAATAACAGCAAAGCTAAACCATCCATGGAGTCTTAGTCATAAACGTAGAAAAGACGTTCACGCTGCAAGTGAAAGTTGCAACGTTAAACACGACAGTAAAAACACGATCGAGCGATGGTGTCGAATGCGGAAAATCAACACACATGGTGATTTTTGTGATTGCTCGGGTAGAATATGAGGCGCCAAATGTAAAAAAATAATTTACATACATACATACATACAAGCATGCATACATACATACATACATACATACATACATACATACATACATACATACATACATACATACATACATACATACATACATACATACATACATACATACATACATTATAATGCCTCATTTTCTTGCATGCACAGCATCTCATTTTCATGGTCTCCCGAAGCCTTGCCATCTGTTTCTCAACGAATCTGCTCTTCGTCTTCCTACACTGTCACTGTTGAACGCGAATCTTCCGTCGGTTTCTTTATCGGAGGTACCGTGCACACTTGTCGTCTCAGAAAATCTTACAAATTATCAATATTTTTGAGGTTATCTTTGTCTACCGAATACCAAAAGGGAAGTCTTGCTATTGCTGTTCATACCACATGAATTTTTTTGTTAAGGAAAAACAATTAACCGTCCTTAGCCCGTCGATGTCTCTGAATGGAGCGATTAAAAAAGTCAAAAGTTCTCCATGGTATTTCTTGACAGCTGCTCATAAAAATACAACTTCCGTTGTCTTTCTCGTAAAAAAGCATGATGCAATTGAAACTTAAAAGTCCGGAGCTGAAAGGTATAGAAGTAACAAACATTTTACTGCAATGAAAAAATCTTAATTCCCATTAACTTTAAGGAGCGTAAAAATCTTTGCGTTGGCAAAATCAAAAGTGTCAAAGCGTGTAGAATGCTCTTTTAAAAGAGTTATCAGTGTTCAGTATTCCCCTCTGTACATAGCCATATGTGACTTTACGAGGGGAAAACAACATTCTGATTTGCAAGGCAAGATGTCAACGGCGGGTATCCTTAACGTCCTATACTTGATTGTTTGTTGTTTGCCGTATTGAATTACCTTTATCAATAATGCATCAATGTTCCAACTACAAAATTGCACTCAATCCTCTAGCTTTGTCTAAAGTGAACATGTTACTGTTACCTTAAAAAGGCTAAGCTCTCCCTCTTACAGACACAACCGTCCATCCAAGCCGAGTGAGTAGTATAAACTAAATAATGGCCGACTAGGTAGAATGGGCCTGTGACGATTATCTAATGACGAAGAAATATTTGTGTATTTAAATATGCTTTATTAATAACAATAATGAAGGGTTACAGTGCTTGTCAGAAAGGTGTAACTGTACAGCTACCAATTATCATTTATTGTTGTTGGTATTTAATCGGTTTATAACAACGTGTCTCTAACTTATCTTTTGAAGGGTAATTTTGTACTCTGGGTGGTAATTGTGTTTATCTTTTAGCAAATACAGAGCAAATGATTGTTTCCTATTATTCACTTTACTGCATAAATAACTTCGTTGTACAATACGTTGGAGATGGTTGTGAATAATTGGAGCACTTGTGTCCTCCAAAAAGGGCAGAGGAATTGAGATAACTTGCCCCTATAATGGCACAATAGAATAATGTGTATTCTGGCAAATTGTGCATTGTGCAACAACCGGCCATAATGTATATTTAGGACTTGTGTTGTGCAAAATTGAGGGGAGTGAATTAAACTAGCCGTAAACACATGTTCTCAATTTAGCAGTCTCAATAGCTCATATAAATGTCAGACTGTATCTGTGTTCAGTATACTAAATGACGATTTCACTCATTGTTTGTGTCGCATAAGAAGTAATAAAATAAGCAAACAAATAAACATATCAAATATTGTACTGCATTTCGAGTAAAGAAAAACAGACCATCAGTAACATAGTATTAAGTCGATTGCATTCTGTAACTGAGTACACTATTAATAGTAAGCCGTAAGGTCAGAAGTCCGATTCCACTTCTTTTTCATGATGTATTTCTTACACTGATCGATAATTATAAATGTTTGTATTTTACTCTAATCTCTGGCTAACAGAATATTGCAGCTGCAGTCTGGTGACATTGCTGCATAATCGTGGTTTGATAAATGAATGACGGACATAACATTTGTACGCTAACTTGTTCACCAGAAATACAACTATAATACAACTATATCACGATTTCGTTTGTTCGTCATTTTCGAGTAAGTCTGTTCGGTTTGCCTGAAAACAACGATTTTCACCAATTGCTAAACAATGTCGTAAAAGTGTCACAAAATCGTCGCCAATTGAACCCGAATACGCAATACAAATTGCGAAAGCTGTGACTATTAAATCATCTCGCTCTTCGAGTATATACGATAAATACGAAAATATATTTCTTGCTTTTAAATTCCGATATCTCAACCCACACTCTCATAGATATTCCTCTGAATAGTTTCCGGGGAAAGGGATTTATAACCACTTTCTGCGTCTTCAATTACAGCCGCATTAGCATACACCTGGTGCTGCTGCTGATGATTTTTGTAAAGCCTTCTAGGAGGTAACACGTAGCGTTCATTCTGGTTCTCTCGTCTTGCACTCTTTACCGTTACTTCCGATCTCTAAAGGTGGTATCCAACTTGATCGGCGCTCGTGTCACTAGAGTCACCGCCAAAATTGTGGTTTGCATAGTTATCGTTATTGTCGGATAGTTTTGGTTTTGCCCGACGATAGTGACGGATGGCTAAAACGGCGACAACGAAAAAAACAGCTTTAACGATACCAATGACGTAAGCAAGTACATGTATTCCAAAGGTGACATTTGCGTTGTCGGTCATCTCAGGTTGCGCAGAAGCTGAAGTATACATATTTGAGTAGTCCGTCGTGATAAACGGAGTTTTCTCAAAGGATGTGTAAACGCTCTTTGGTGCTGTGGATATCTTCTCCGATGCTGTCGACATTGTTTCCGTTGTGACATGCGCTGACGTTCGGTTTATTTTCAGAAATCTGACCCCTGATGTGGTTCCCTCTAAGTTAGATGCCATACAAGAATACAGCAGAAGGAATATTAACCAGGCTACCATCGCCTTGTTGCACAATCCTGTAATCTGAACACATATCTTCTGTACTTTGGTGTATGACAGTACCGTTTGGAATTATCCAGTACTTGTCTACTGCAAGCTCACTTTCCACCTCACAGTCCAGAATAATTTTGTCTCCTATTTCGGCGATAATGGTCTTAAATGCTGTATAGAACACGGGGATAGGATAGCAAGTGAGTTCGTTCAGTGAAACAGCCAAAATAGACATCGAGCGATGGTGATAAGGTGATTCACACCTCATTGTACTTCCAAAGGAAAGCCTGTGCAAGTTATCGTCCAACCAAGCTCTCAGCTCAAGAAGACGGCAATCACATGACCAGGGATTACTGAACATGTATAGGTACCGTAAGTTATCCAACCCTGCAAAGATCTTTCCAGGCAATGTGGTGATATCGTTTTGATATACCAACAAATAATATAGTCTGTTCAATCCGTGAAAAATATTTTCAGGGAGAGTTTTCAACTTATTCTGATGAATATAGAGTTGATCCAGATTATTCAATCCGTTGAACATACTTTCGTCAAGAAAGTTAAGCGCATTGCCATACAAATGTAAATGACGCAGCTTACCAAGGCCTCGAAATATGCTTGCAGGTAGTTCAGTTATGTCATTGTTATGCAAATAAAGTATCTGAAGATACTGAGTCCCGAGGAAACATTTTCATGGAGACAGGACAGTTTGTTGGATTGGAGATAAAGGTATGATAAATTGTCAAGACCATGGAACACAGACTTCGGGCGAACATTGAGTAGGTCCTGATTGCTTACTTCGCTGAATGTACTCCCTTCCAAAGATCTAAGTGAATTGAATGATAAATATGGGTAACGCAGTTTACCAAGGCCTCGAAAAATGCTTGTAGGCAGTTCAGTTATTTCATTGCTATCCAAGTGAAGTGTATCAAGATTATGCAGTCCCAAGAAGAGGTTTTCAGACAGATACGAAAGTTTGTTGTTATAGAGACGAATGTTTGTTAGCTCACGTAGGCCATGGAAGACAGTCTGCGGCAACTCTCTGATTGAATTGCTGTACAGATACAAAATACTGAGTCGACACAGACCACTAAATGCACCAGCTTCCACCTCTTCCATTCGATTACTGTACAAGTACAGACTTGTTAGATTTGACAGTCCGGTGAACGAATCATTTCCAATATAAGTCAGATGGTTTTTATCAAGTCTAAGAAATGTTGTGCTCGTAGGTATACCTGACGGAATCTCTGTCAATCCTCGATTACTACAGTCGACCGTTGAACCACTACAAGAGCACACCGCAGGGCATCCTTCTAGTCCATTCATGCCGATGGTCAGCAGGTAAATAATTGATGTAAATGTTGATGTACAGTCCATCATTATTACTTCAACAAAAACCTGCATTAAAAAGGGAAATATAAAATCCTTTAAGATTAGTACTCTTAAGCGAGGTAGTTCGCACAGAGTTTCGAAATGTCTATGTTTTAATGAAAGGTTTTATGTCTCCTTTCTGCATGACGCGCGACTAGAGGAATTTAATATATCAAAACGCTACCAATCTCAATGATTATGAATCAATCTGGTGTGTTTATTCGGAACATTGTGCATGGGCAACTGACACATTAATTCTGTCAGTGCTTACAGGGACACATCATAATAATGGTTTATAGTAGTACCTTTCAGTTTTTATACTCGTGGGTACAAAGTGTGTGAGGTAATCTCATTAATATTACCGTGGGTAACCAAACACTGCACTGTAAAAATAGCGGACGCTAGACGCGTCTTTATGCGTTCAAAATGTACATGTTGGTGTTCAAATTTGAACGGCTAGTGTTCATATTGTTAACACTAGTGTTCATAATATTAACAATGATGTTCTAAACCTAAACACTATGTGTTAACAACGATCTCCTTAAAGTGTTCAAAAACTCAGCATCACAGAAATTTTACAATACTGTGAAACAATTAACAGTCTTTTGTGTATTTTACTTTACAATGGCTATATTAAATTTACTATTGCTTCACTGTCCGGTAAACGTACACGGATTTTTGTGTAACGAATTTCACACTGAGTGAAAAATATTTCCGGCCTACAATTGCTGAAAGTATGTTTTTTCTAAAAAAGGAAGTATACAAAATAATTTTACACGTTTATTACGGGTTGAAAGTTTAAAAATTAGAAAAGAAAATCAGAAAACTACCATGAACGTTTTAATTTTAACATCGGCGTGCAAGAGGCGTTCTACTTCTAAACACTTGGTGTTCAAGTTTGGAGTCTTTTCCTATCCCATGATGCATCAAAACGGAAGTTGCGACATTTTTCTTGTAAAGCGCACCATGAAGTTGTGATCGTGCGGAAGCAAGACCAGAAAGGGTAAGTTTCCTCTCCGAAATAGTAAAAGGTATTAGATTTTTGAAGCATCTATATTATTGTCCTTCAAAATTAATTGAATTGTACCTTGAAATAGCTTAACTACCTGAAGAAACCTTTTTTTTCTTTCAGTGGCTGCTATACCAACAACTAGCTGTGACTACTCAGTGGTACTTTTGGCCATAAACACATAGCCTATCGATCGATCTCACTCGGGTCAAGGGTCATCGCAAAACAACTGTAGCGATAACCCTTGACCTGAACGCGATCGATACGCCTTGCATTGTACCGCTGCGTAATCACAGCTAACACATGTCTTTTAGTAAACACAATCGCATGGAAAACATCAGTTAAACATCGCAGAGTATACAATGTATTGTTTCAGCATATGAGAGTTTGGCTTTTATATTTTAATCAGTTGATGACAAGAAGCAGCACATATTTTGTAACAGTATTAAAGAGAGGCACTGTATAAGAAAGTCTCCCCTTTTCCTTAACCTAATCAGCCCCTTGGTTTTCATTTAAAGTTTCATCTCGCCATATTACCTATTGTTGATTTTTTTCAGGATGTAAAAAGTTGGATTTAACTGAAAATCGAAGAGTTGTTATAGAAGCTGGTGGTACAGATAACGGAGAAGATGAGTGTACAGGTAGCTGTCTGGAAACAAGCTTGAGAACCTCAGTTCATCTGTAATGTACATTTAAACTTCCAAGGGTCAGTAACTGAATTTTGATGAATTTCTGTATTTTTCTTCTGAATTAATCTAAGCTTTGGTAGCATGCTATGATCAACTAAATGTTGCCGGAGCATAAGCTTTCACAGACGTGTAGTCTCCCTTATTTAAATTAAAGCTGAAAGCGACAGACCATTCAGAGTAAAAATGTCCACTCTGAATTACTGATTTTTCTGAAATTTTCACTCTTAATTTTCTGTCACTTTCTGCTTCAATTTTCATTCCCCCTTGCATCTGATGAAGGAGACTTCACGTTGAAAGCTTATGCCCTTGTAACATTTAGTTGATCATAGCCTGCTACAAAACCGTAGATTATTTTGTATTGTAGCTCAACACGTCTCTTGTACTTAGCAATTGGTTTTTAGCTTTGCTGTCAGCTAAATGGGTGGATGTGTAGCATTGTCCTCAAATTTGTACATCCCAAGGTTTTTCTTCAAAACAGCCTGTACGAATCCTTTAATATTTGGATTACAGGTCCCGAGGGAATACCCTAATCAGATATGTTCAAATTATGATGATACATGCAAATTTATATTTTTGAGGCTGATTTTGCTATTTTTTGGCAAAAATCTTCTTCTCTTTTACTGCCGTCTTGAATATTTGTTAAACATGTCCCTAAAAATGACCTCAGTCAACTTTGTTCTAGTTGTGATGAAATATTCAATTTTTTATATTTCATGGCAATTTTTGTCATTTTTGGTCAAAAAATCTTTGAAAAATCTTTTTCAAAACTGCTAATCGAACAGCTTTGATATTTAGGACATAAATCTCTACTGATAGTCTTTTTCAGATTGTTCAAATTATGCAGAAATTTGCAACTTTGTATTTTTAGGACATTAAAGACATTTCAGACATTTTTAAGACATTAGGGATTACCAGAATGTGATATATTCAAGTTATGATGAAATGTACATTATTTTAATTTTTAGGGTGATTTTTACCATTTTTGATAAAAAGCATTGTATAGAAATTAATTGCAGGGTACACCAGAATTTGAAAGGTCTTTACGAATATGTTTTCAATTTCTGAGAAGTATATTTTTGAAATGTCACCCGTTTATTTCAGGGTTTATTTAAAGATATTACAAACAAACAAACCTTTTTGTTTATGAAGGACTTTGTTGGACAAGGAAATAGGTTTTACCCTGCCAAGGACCCACTTTCCCCACTTCCTGCATGTTGTGCCTTACTGTGACACTTTGACAACTTGACATGTTGTGTTTACTTTAGTGTGGACAACTATATACCATGTGCACCAGAGAAGCCTTGGCTAACTTTTTTTTCTTCTTCAAATTTACAATTGTCTATACAAGAGGAATTGTCTTTAAGAAACCATCTTACAAAAACGGAGTATGCATTTCATTTATGTACGTCTTTTCAACACAATAAGTATGCCAAATTGTGAGCTTTTTCAGATAATTTTTGTACATTTTAAACAAGTATGAACATAAAACGTTATCCACAATATGGTGATTTTTATTGCTTATGTTTTTGATAGGAAGGTGTTAACACTGTTGGTTTTTTCCTCTGACAAACTTTACATACAAAGTTGCAATGTTAATTTGCCCATTTTACAGTAAATTATTGTATTTTACTCTAGAAATGTTTCGTGTATTTTTAGAATAAAATAATTTTACTGGATATCAATGGTCTGTAATGTTATTTCAAGGCTCGAACACCCCGTGAACGCCCCAAATTAAAGGTGTTCAACAAGCACGCATCATGTGTAGCCTTTAACACACTTGTCGTTGAACGGCGTCCATGCGTTCAAAAAGTGTTACAGCCCTTTGAACGCGTAAAAGCGTTCAATTTTTTGAACACATTTCCTGTGCAACGTGTGTTCAGATATGGAACACCACGGTGTTCAATATAATGTCTGATGAACACGTAGCGTTCAAAATCTGCACACGTGTGTTCAAAAATTGAACGTTGGTTGAACACGTAGTGTTAAATTTCTGAACGTCTAGACGCGTTCAAAAAGTGTTACAAAAAGGCGTTTAATTGGTGTTCTATCCTTGAACACTTAACTTTACAGTGTGGAAGGGTAGATTTAAAGGCTGTACAGCTATTTCCTTCGTGTGGTAGCGGAATTGAATTAAATAGCGGACAAGAAATCTTCCGGGGAAAGGAACTGATATGTTGGTGAATGATTTATTATCGTTCCGCTTCAGGCTTCGAATGTGAAAATGAGTCGACTTTCAAGCATTAAAATTACATAAGAGCATGGTCATGATAAAGAAGACAAGATCCGTATTTGGGTAAATATTAAATGACTGTAAGCTAAGATCCCTTTGCAGTGATGAAAAATCAATTTGTTGTCGTTGGATCGACTTCTCATATAGTTCGTTCACCTTCCATATATTGATTTTTTTTAATTTCTAATAATACCATTAAAAGGAAATGAATTTCAAAGTATACGGCGACATATCCATTAATTTTTTCGATTTAAAAATACCACATAAATCTGAAAACCAGATGCGCATTGTTCATATATTTCGATCGGACATTACGTGTCTAACGTTGAAAGTTCTATCCCATTGTCCTGCAGGTATCAGAGAAAATATGAAAGGGATCTTGTAACAGTATTTATAGAGTCATAGGCACGCTAAACGATGAAATGATTACATTGCGGCCATATTCGATTATGAAAAAATACAATTTGTGTACAATAAAAGTCACAGGTTTCGCTTTCCTGTAAAAATACATTGCAAGTATACGTGGCAATGTACCAGTCAGAGATATCGGGGTATTAATTGGTATAAATCTCAAATTGTAAAGGTGCAATGACCTTTAAGAAGTGTTCGGGGTGCCATACATGCAGTAAGCAAGCCTGTGATTGAACAAATTATATTTGAAATGTATCGACTGTATCGACTGAATGCCCCAGCCAATACCAGTATATACTAGGATTCAGCAAGAAATAACGTACATGCTGTAAAGAATTTAAAATAGAATTAACATTAAAGAATACCTCTTTCGTGAAACAAACGATTTCGTTTACACAATAATTGTAACAGCAAATGATTGGAAAATTAAATATATACCAGCCATGGATCCTAAAACAAATTCAGCTGCAGTGTTTTCTTCTAGAGTCTACGCGTATTGCTGCATATTTTGTTAATAAGTAACTTGTCACATGTTAGAGTCCGATCCAGCTTTGTATTGGTCACTATGTATAACTAACGGCTGTTATACCTTATAAACTGTAATTAAACCCATCATTATTCATTTTTTTTCAAGTTTGTTCCTTTACTTATGTCAAACGATCGGCGAAGTTAACTTGCGAGTTGTTGTTATTGCTAGCCATCATGAGAATGGCTCTATCGGTGCATGGAACTGGTTATATATTCGACAAGGAAAAGGTAAATCACACGATTATAATCCACTAATGACTTGCATTCGTCGTACGTGGATCGTGGTCTCATATCATTTTCATTTTGTGAAAGATTTAAATTTGCCAGTGCCGTATATTGAAGTTGCTGGTGATGGACAAGTCTGGCTGTTTACCTATATTTTCTCAATTTTGCTACGTCGTGAAACGTTTTGACAATTGAGTTCAAGTCTAATAATCTACAAGTTCAAGGTATGCCATTTTTTCTACATTTGGAATCACTCGGTAAACAGAACTGGTAACAGCAACCAAGTACATTCTTCTTCATTACTTGTGTTTAGTTGTCTGTGCGAATGGCAAGGAAATGTTTCTTCGTCAATTTCTTACATGGGTTCATGTCGTCACTACCTAAAACTGAATTCAACTGGCATAAAAAATATGGCATTCATATAAATTTATTTCAAGTGTACATTAGAATGAAAAAACGTATGACACATAAATTATAATTTCAAAGTCGGTCAAATATTCGCGTGCTTTACAGGAGATTGTAGTGATTCTAATGTAAGAATTTGTAAGATTTGCGGTACAAACGTATTCTTCAAATTTTTCTGTCCAGCGATATGTTTGCAAACTCTGCTTAATTTATGTTACGCTCTGCAGACGAAGCACTACTTCGTGTGATCTGTCTGCATACACCCGTATTCTTTTAGAATATTACAACACTTGGTGCATGTATTAATTTAGTCTTGAAAACGAATCTGTGATGTGCTTGTCAATTTACATACTATGTGATTTAATTCGCTTGAATCTGAATGGGAGGTCGAAGTTCAATATCGAACTTGCAAGTTTTTTCAAATATCGAAAGAAACGCTACTTACAAAGTTGTTGCTGTACTGGGATTATTATGTCAATATAAAAAAAAACAGAACATATTAATCAAATGTGGTTACCCAGCTGCAATGAACGGAATTTCAAAGTTTGCGTTGCTAGAGAAGTATGGAAGATAAATCATACTAGAATGAGGCAAAATGGCCCTTTCAGACAGTCTCTGTTCTTTTTACCACTTGTGCTTCTATTAGCACCTCCGAGTGAAAAAGTAAAGTACAACGTCAGTTACATAGCCATTCATTTCCTCACTTAGTCAAGGGGACTTCAAAGTAACTTTAACATACTTTTCATAATGCCGTTCAATCGATGATTAATCAATAGGTAACAATTATTTATATATTGATTTATGTATTTATTTATTTATGTGACTGGCTATCTTTTCTGTCTATATATTTATTGTTTCTTTATATTTCAATTTATGCCTGCAAAGTCACATTCAAATTAAAGTAAACAAAACAGCCTATTTAAAGTTAACAGGGCGACAGAAATTAGTGCAGAACACCCATAAAGACCAATGATCATAAAGATGTGAGGCACTGTGATTCTGAATGGAAAAGGATTCCATTCACCAATTATCAATTACAATATCAATGATTGAAGATAAATTATATCATACCAGTATGTTTGTGGCGCAGATGCTGCTATCTGATTGGTCGAGATGTAAAACAACCGTGCTATATTTACAATTTAGCACGATTGGAACAGGCACAAGCTCTCAGCTAGAGAAAAGTTCCCTTTTGACGTTCTATGCCAGAATTTCAATTTAATATGATTATATAATTAGATATTATTCCCTAATATTTTTCTTCGTTCAGCGAAGGAAAAATACGAGTGACGTAATGACCGTGTCACCACTCGTCTTCGACTCGTGGTGACACGGTCATTACATCACGAGTATTTTCCTAGCTGATCGAAGAAAAATATTAGGGAATAATATACTTATCACATGCACAAGCCAAGAATTCGTTATTTTTTGCAAAATAAAATAAGTTTTCCATGACGATTCCGCGTTTAAACTTTTGAACTACTTTAGGAATAATATCAGGTACGCCGTGCACAAGTTGTCAATCATTTCCAGTCGTCCGTCGTGTGCATCAGCGCTCACGTTCGTTCGTGTGTGGAGCAAATGATAGCTCTCGGTCTACACGTAGGCTACCTTCCGCAAAGTTATACTCTATTTCAAAGATAGCATAGTCCTAGAAATTTATCACAGACGAAGATACGCTATTTTTCGGGAACAAATATCGACTGAATCTCGACGGCGCTAACACTGTAAACGTCGCGCCTGACCCTGTTTGCAATGCGTACGGAACCCACGGTATACGCGACCAGCTTCGAGTTCGTTATTTCCGCAAATGATTCACGTAATTCCTTCGGAATATACAGGCGGTACACTCTTGTGTTTACATTGTTCGGATTATTAATGTCGTAGTCTGTGAAAATATCGATTTCATTACATGACTTTTGATCGTGGGAGAAACATCGGCCGCCATGTTGTTTGTTTTCATATTTACGAGCACACCGAAGATCGACAAAAAAAAAGGTCCGACGCACCAAAATTGATGACATAGACGCGGGTTGTCGTGACGTAGAACGACCAGGGAATAAATCCCGTATTTTTTGTTCGGAGACGACAAACTTGGCTTGTTCATGTGATAATATCTATAAACCACCCTTGCAACTGTATACCTCTCTGTTTTGACCATTTCATTTCATATATGCACTCGCTATTACTCGTGCACATGCGTCGTAAACTGGTCAAATGTTCGTGGTGTAACCTCGCTGACAGTGGTTTATAGCTTAAATAAAACAATTTATAATGGTCTACTCAGAAAACGAGATATCAACGCACACGTATCTAGTTAGTGAAAAGTATTATGCATTTTCCTTGTAAGAGATTCTTCACAAACTTGAAGGGTGATTGGTCGATCGCATGGAGATTGGTAAATCGATCAGGTTTGACATCACTATTTGACATCACTATTGAAGACTCATATGAATCAGTATTTGTGGAATTATAGGAATATTTTGATGAAAGTCAACGTGCCTAAATTCGGCAACGCACAGGGTAACTCTGAGAAAACACGGCAAGTTGTAAATAAAATTAAAAATAATAGCGTTGCGAATGGTTTAACACAGGCTGATAACGAAGAAGTGACTGACAGCACTAATTGCTGAGGTTTTATTTAACCATTTTATGAATATAGGTCCCAATCCGGAGTTAAAATTATATCCAGTGTCAACTTCGGCTAATATCTTAAGAAAAATCAAAATGAGTCTTTTTTTTCAATCATTTTGTTGCAGATGACGTTGTTGATGAATTATATTCCCAAGATCCTAAAAGAGCTACTGGTCATGACTCTATTCACTCTACAGTAGCAAACCATGCTGTTGATTACGTACATTTCTAGTCATCCCCTACCACACATCATCAACCTGTCTCTCGCTAACGGACATTTGCCTGATGAATCACGACAAAGAGATCATTTTTGTATTTAATATGCTTTATTAATAACAGTATAAAGGGGCTACTGTTCACGTTTAACATTTATTGTTTGTAATACCTAAATTCATTCTCATAAATTTCTCTAACTTGTCTTTTTCCAAGAGTGATTTCGTACTCTTGGTGGTAGCCATGTTTAACTTGTAGCAAATACAGAGCAAATAATGGTTTCGCATTATACATTTTCTTTTTATGAAAAGTCATTTCAAATCTTCAGGTAGGAGGCAGATCAAAGCAACTTATAACAAAAACAAAACACCTGCCTGTCAAATAAGAAGGATAGTTTGGCTCTACATTGATATACAGTAGTAATTTGTACGATGGCCAATTTTTCTATATACGCCAACCGTCTATTGTGTATAATTAGAACCTTTGTCGAGCTCAGTGACAGCTAGGTGGTGAATTGCAAGTTCTCATAGAAGTCCCAAAAGTGAATATAGAAGTTAGACTATACCTGTGGTCAGTATACCAAATATAATACCTGTGTACATAATACTGTATATTACCGTTACATGAAAGATAGTACACTTCACGTGTCATGAAAGCATGATTCAAAATTTACATTTCAATGGTAATATAGAGCCAGAAATATAGCGTTGCATTAGTCAAGCCTGGCCCATTTACGACATTTACATTGCATAGATAAACACGTGAGCGATTCTACAAAGAGTTCTGTAAGTATTTTTATGCATGTATATGAGAGAAAGTTCGGTACCAGAGAAAGGTATTCCTATAAAACAATTGTAATGTTCTGAGCCATTACACCTTTGGGTAATCAATCACTTAATTACATAACGACTATTGTGATTTAATGAGTTCAAAATAAGGTATTCCTGTAACAGATACTATCTCCATGCTTTTGTGAAACTTCACCTTGTAATATGTGGTAGATTACATTGGGCAATGATTTCCACAGTTGAACACCCGTGTACGAAATTGCCTACTGACATTTACATCCTGATTACACTCATAATTACGTCGCATACGAAACTATAAAATAAGCCAATAACTAGACAAATATTGTACTGAATATGCTGTAAATTTAAACAAACCAGAAGCAACATATTGGAGTATAACCATTAAATCGAGTTCCTTCCTGTATCTGAGTATATGATAAATGATAAGCCGTAACATTAGAAGTCTAATTTCACTTATTCGTCGTATCCTTCTTACAGTTATAGCTTTTTAATAAACGTTTGCATTTAACTCCAATATCTGGCTAATAGAATTCTGCACTTTTGTAGCATTCCTCTATCGTGATCTGGTGAATGAACAACAGAAATAACATTTGTATGCTCACCCATTCACTAGAAATACAACTATTTCGCAAATTATGTTCCTTTTAGTTGGTAATTTTCGACTAAGTTGGTCTAAAAATGATTTCACCAATAGCTGAACGATGCCACAGAAGTGTCACTTGGTCACACGATAATTTGAACCCGAATACCCGATACAAATTGTAAAGGCCGAATATTTTTTTACTGTCACTAAAGTTCTGATAACTCAACCCTCACTCTCATTGATACTCCTCTGGATATTTCCCGGGAAAACGGATGTATAACCACTTTCTGCGTCTTCAATTACAGAAGCATTAGCATACGCCGGCTGCGGCTGTTGGGTTTTGTCAAACTTTCGGGGAGGCACGGCATAGCGATCACGCTGGTTTTCTTGTCTTGCACTCTTTACTGTTGCTTCCGATCTCTCAACGTGGTATCCAACTTGCTCGGCGTTGGTGTCACTCGAGTCTCTGCCAAAATTGTTGTTTGTAAAGTTATCGTAGTCTTCTGATCGTTCTGATTTTACCAATCGAAAGTGACGAATCGCTAAGAAGGCGACAACGCACAAACCAGCTGTAATGATACCAAGGACGTATGCAATTATTCCAACGGTGACGTTTGTGTTGTCAGTTATTTCAGGTTGTGCAGAAACTACGGTATACGTACTTGTGTAGTTCGTCGTAATAAACGGAGTTGTACCGAAGGTTGTGTAAACGCTTTTTGACGACGCTGTTGACATTGTCTCCGTGGTGACATGCGATGACGTCAGGTTT
>LD362355.1:0-11358 GCA_001465055.1 Ptychodera flava
ACCAAGGGCTACAATTATTGCAGCTAAATACTGTGTATCTCATCATGCTTCGGGGACTAGAACATGAAACTGTCGTTTACATGTAAAACAAAAATGGTGAAAAAATTGTCATAAGTTATCAACACACATACAAGCATATTCTATATGTACATGTAAAATGTGCATTTTGTTTTTAAAAAGTATGTGATATTCATATGGTGCAAGCTAACAGACGCATCAGTAGAGAGGCTGCGTTGTTATTCACACGAAAGTGACCTCTCCCCTTCACGAATCGTCGCGTGTTGTGGGGAAAACGGAGTAACATATAGACCTCAGTGATATGTGAGAACTATACTAGCTTTTCTTTAGTCACGATTGCTCGGTAGTTCTATTTGGTCATAAAAACGCAGTTGGCCATATAACTTGCAGACTTCGCCGTACTAGATACAGTATCAACACTCTGTTGCCCAAAATGAACTCGATTTCGTAATGCTGAAGTTGTGTTGTTTTTGGCTATATTAACTCTATTTTGACTGAACAATTAGTTGAAGTAAGGAATTGATCAAAGTACAAACAAGAAAATAAACGACAGAGATTATTTTATGAATTATGACATTATCAATCTTTTAATCTATGTTATCATCTTGTAGCGTTCCAATACTACGGCATGGGTTTCAAAAGTGAAAAACACTTTGCCATGGATCTTAAGATTGCAGTGAATAAATTCCTGAAAAAAAAAATGTTAATATTAAAATTTTCCTGAGTTTTCACAGTGATATACATTGCAGGCATAAAATCCAGAAAATACCCAACCCTATCAAATGTGACCATTCTTGAAGGTGGTTGCCTTCGTAATCGCAGCCTGAGGCAAGTTGAACGATTCCTGATGACGGATCTTGAAGGCACCACGCATCTCAGACAGATGACCCGAATGTGCAGTGGGACATACGACCTGATGGTCAATTTATCGCTCAAAAATCATTCAACATTGTAACACACCTCTTCCGCAGTCTGTGTTCTAATTCGTCAATTGATAATCACGTGGGATGCGTTCTTTTTGTACTGATCCACGTAAACGATGTCATCAGGCATCATTTGCCTGGAGTGTGCGAGGCATCAGTCCCGAAAAATGATGCCCACTGACTTCAAAAATGTCGTCTGCGGCCGAGCGACAAGATAGTCGAGAAATTTCTCGGCTTATCCTACTTTCTGAAGAAGAACTGATTGCTCTGGTTTCCAACAAGGACTCGAAACGGACGAAACGATAATCAAAGGTGCATTGAACGTTTTGCCGAACCACTCCTATACATGCGACAAGTTTTGTGTATGGTACGTTCGTATGCATCACTGCGGATGAGGTGTGTTATAAAACACATATTGACTGGCCATGAGGGCAACAGCATACGTCTTTAACCTCTCGGGCCTGTGAGTCACCTCAGACTGTTTCCCGAGAACGAAGGCCGGGGGAAACAGAATGTTTTGGTTTTGTTTTGTTTTGTTTTTTTATTGTTTTTTTTTTGGGGGGGGAATAAACATACTTTGAATATAACTAAATCGTCAATCGGACAACTTGTTAGTATCACACACGGGCCCTCCACACGTGTATCACACAAGGTACGGACTATCAATCATAGCGGTTCCATACGCGAAGCTTCCTTCGAGAGCAGATTTTAATTTTGTCCTGAGGATATGGCCACAGGTCTTATTGTACAGAACCTCATCGCCTTTGCTGAAAGGAAAATAAAAGAACTCATTACACACCTGCAAAAAATACCAAATGGTCACGAAGTCTATGTTCTATGCTGATTTGCTTGTATATTCTGAGGTTTGTGCACCGTTGTCTGGTAGAACAAACAGTCTATGAGTTTTTACTGGAGCCCTTACCGGCATGACTTTTGCATTACTATTTATGCCAAATTAGTGCGTTTATCGATATCCTTCTCTGTGTAACAGAGAATAACTGTTTACAGTATGTAGCTTTTCGTTTGAAATCGCTTGGGGTTGTGCTTGCTTAGATCATCTTACAGTAAGTCTTATTGGCGATGTCCTCTCATTACAACCCGGACGCCTTTATCTATACCTTCGTAGATCCGACAACTTACTTAAAAAAAAAAATTACGGTCAGGCTGTAGTCTAACCTTATTATAGCACCGAATATTCCAAGCTCGCTGACCATTTCTTTCAGTTCAAGTGGACGTCCGCTCTGGATGGGATAGTTCTTAACAACCAGCGGCATGATCCGATCCATCATTATGTAGCACGCTCTCCTTGAGTCTTGACCGATCTCTTGCAATTTTGACAGGACAGCACCATCAAAAAGATTGTTTCCTTTACAATAGACAAGCCACAAGGTGATATCAAAAAACCAAACCGTCAGTGCAGAGAGAGTCAGTTTGATTTTGTATCTATTCATCCTTTAATGCTGCAATAACTTTGGTTCATTTCAGTAATTTTCCAAAGGATAGTCTTGATGAAATAGGGTGAAAGATTTTAATGATAGCATGCAGAAAGTGGAGTTGTAATTTGAGATACTCGTATATTGAGATAATCATATTTTAAGAAGGAAATATTACAAGTCTGTTTCTCATCCTAGATTTCTAACAAAACATGAAGCTGTCGTGCAGTTTTATTATTTTCTTTTTTTTCTATTTAGCCCACAAGATCCAGGTACTGACATGAAAACATCAAACACATGTATATTTGCATACAGCAGCGGTAATTCTGACACGCTGTAAGATGGCAACAATAAGTTCACTGTTCAAAACTTACAGTGAGTGCACGTGATATACAGATAGGGCTTAATAAAACCTTCTGCTATGCGTAACGCACTACCTTCTGTTTAAGGTGATTTTCAAGCGAACCCGAAAATTAAGGCTAATGCAGATAGTCTTGACAGAGCGACGCCCACGAGAATGAGAAAGAAATTGTCTTCTTTTTCAGTTTGATGGATGTTATGTGGTGTAACGCCACCAGCCGGCATGTTGAAATTTCGCGTTTTCAAAACCCAATGAAAAATGTGACCCAAAAGTTGCAATAAATAACACTAGATTGATCAAAATTTTGCGAACCACGCGATCAAAATTAATGTCTTGACCAGGCAAACGAATCACGTGACTCACCTCCCCCTTCTCTCTGTGGTTTCAGAACGTACTTGTCAGGACGAGCCATGGCTTTCTGCACGGCAGCGTCACCATCTTTATCCTGATGTGAAGATATGGAAATGTAAGAATCACGAAAATACTATCGAAATGTGGGTAGAAGGGTCAGAAATTAAAAAAAGTAGAGCAGAATATAGGAATCTGAAATTGATCCCAAAAAGTCAAGAGGGTGGACGACAAATATTGGCATATTGATGTAACGGCAAACCGGGCAAAAGTTACAAATAATGTTTGCTGGACAGGAGCATTGGATAACAGTACATCTCCAGTTCCATGTACTCTCAACCACCTGTTGCAGTGATTGCCGCGTCATACTTCGTGGTGGCGCCCTAACCTAGCCTAACTGCATGGTTGGCTCATAGTCAGTTGAGCGGGAGGTTATCGTTACTGAATCATTATGTTATAATACTGAGAAAATGAGTCAATATCGGGCCAGTATTACATATTGGGTCAGTATTACATATTGGGTCAGTATTACGTATTGGGTCAGTATTTCATCTTTGGGTGATACACCCATGAGTGTATGATTAGAAGATTGTCATAAAGATGTATTCCACTCACCATATCAAGTGCATAAAGTCCTGCAAATGTATTTCTGATCCTCTGAACCGACTCTGCTTGATTCAGTTGATTGGGGAAGTATTTCTGGAATCTCTCAACGGCTCCTGGTCTGGACAATTCCTGCTGCACTTTCTTCGATCCTGCTAAATGACTCATCACGGATGGACACTTGATTGCCAGGGATTTCTCAATCATCAATCTAGCTTCCCATGCCTGGTGTGAAAAGACGAAACGTACATTGAAAATGGTATATCTGTATGTAAGAAACAGTCGTAATTACAACATCAAGATATAGGGATCCTGGACTAATTTATAACAAGATCCAGTTTTACCGCCTAAGGCACATGAAGAAGTATGATGGACTTATTGACCGATAAAATTACTCAATGTTAAAAACTCCATGAGACCCTTTTTGTTTATCGCGACATTTTGTTAAATTTAAAGTTGGTAACATACGCAATAATAATATTTTACCTGACATCAATACGAGTTTCTAGAGCATCCGTTATTCATGCTTTGCAAAAGTTCCCATATACTTGTTTCCTGAGGTGAAAACTGCAATCCAGGGGACACATTTCATGATAGTAACACTCGATATTTCAACGATGCATGCTTTGCAACTTGTCAGTTGAAAACGTGATTTCAATTGGTCGAACGCTGTGGTCTGCCGCCATATTTAAAGAGAGCAAAGATATTCAAATATCTTTCCGCTCACAAACCAAATTCTTTCCAGGGTATTTCACCCATGCAAAGACGTCATATGAAATGTAAATCAACCGACAAATTTAGCATACAATCAATCTATGGTCCTTACTTTTTCTGTTTTGTATTGACCCGGGTCGTGGCCATAGCGATAATATACTATTGCTACCTCATATTTGTCGCTGTTGAGAAAAATGACACATTTCTGTTATCTGAGAACTGTTTCTCATCGTTTGCGTAGAGGGCGGTGTCTCCAAGACGACTCGCAAAGCGGGTTCTTCAGAACAAGCATTATGAAGTTTGCCTATACACCGCCTACTGCGGTCAAATATAAATGCCTTTATAGGGAATCCTGTTTAAAAATCTTATATATGTCATTCTGTAATGGTGTTTTCATAACGAATATATCAATGGTATAAAACTTGAAACAATTTCGAGCTCCGGTTGTGCGAAACTTATTTGTAGTTCTCTTGGTGTTAATGAATCACTTTAGATCATAACATTTTGATACGGTTGTAATTGTTTACTATTCATTTGAGCAATCCAGGCTGATTAGAAAATTAATAGGAGATAATAAATCTTTGTAACATGTAATTATGGAACAATTAACATCTCATTACTTACATAATTAGCCTATTGTGGTCTAATTTAGCTCTCTGCACAAAGTCGTTACTTGTTCTTCTTATTATTGGAATAGATTTGTTTATGCTACGGATCTTATACTCTAACCATCTCTGATCCGTGATATTCCACGACACTTCTTCAATAAAGAACACAATTGCCGCCCTGTATCGGAGCAGTAAAAAGACGGTGAAATTGAATGCATAGGACAGTGTATCAGATCATAAGTCATTTTAGTGCAAGTGATGTGTTGTAAGCTTACTTTGGTTTTTTTTTTGACTGAATTGAGCAGCTTTCAAGTTTGCTTCCATTTTTGACGGAAAATACCACTCGACAATAGAAGTAAAATGAAGAAACACTGACATTTCAATATCGTAGAACCACGAACTTCGCCAATAAAAGACATTGAATTCGACACTGTTTATACATTGAGATAACAAATAAACATCCACTGGTAATTTCATCATCTCGCTAAATCAACTTGTTGGTGTAATTTGAAGGCCTCGTATTTAACAACATTTCAGAGTCTCTGAGTCACGTGTTCTGTTTTTATGATATGGGTTGAGAATCCGAAAGTTCAGATTGGTGGGTGACTGTAAATTCCAGGACAATTAACCATTTCACCACCATTGGTTGGTTCAGTGAGTTTGGACCTATTTGCGGGGAACAGGGGTGAGATAACTCAGCAGGCGCAGTGTATGTTTATCATTAACACTGACCAAAGTACTTGGGTGTTTGCCTAAGGATACTGGAAGATTGTGAGTAAATTGATAGGGGCTTATCAAAGTTGGTCTCCGGTACAAATTGGCGTCGGCTGTAAGAAGTGGTAGTTTTTGGTAGCTTTCGAAATCATGTATAACAGTTTGCATATCTCTTCCCGGGGGGGGGGGATTTTAGGGAAGATTGAAGATCCTGGAATCGAACCTGGATTTACTAGGTTGAGACAAAATTCAACTGTTA
Organism: Ptychodera flava; assembly: GCA_001465055.1. Lineage (NCBI taxonomy): Eukaryota > Metazoa > Hemichordata > Enteropneusta > Ptychoderidae > Ptychodera > Ptychodera flava. Next base: position 5,982 of record LD362355.1, read on the forward strand.
CTGTCAACGTCATCTCCGTGATAGTCGACCACATGCATACGACCACCATGAATACCTGTTTGCTTTTGGGATATTTTTAAAAAGCAAATTCATCCATTCATCAACAAAACATGAAAATGACGTGTGAGATAGCACGTATGCAAGGTGTTGTTTTTACCGTTCGTTGCCATAGAGACGCCAGGCCTCAACAAATCCTTCCGCCATGTTGTCCACAGCCCTGCTGTCAGGTAATTTCGCCGCCTTATCTGAAAGTCCGAGATTTTCAAGATTAAACCTGCAAAGAGGAGATTACTGATGTTGATAAAATTGATAGTAACTAAAATTGATAAAATTGTCTCTAACGAACATTTCGATTTGCCGACAGTTATCATTGTTGGTCGATAATAGGGAAACAAACAGTGGTAGTACTCTTGGTACAACCACTGTATTTTCTCATTATCGACAAGCCTCACAGAGAAAATTGAAAATACATTTCGACAAACACGGTCTTCAGCGGCACTAGAAGATTTGCAACTACTTCATTTAGAACCGTAGAAGACAACAGTAAACAGTGTTCAATCGTATTTACAATGCTGTTGATCTGTATTGACGGTGGAAATTTGAATAATGTTATCTTTAAAATTGAGGTTTTGGTGATATTTGTCGTATCTCTTACTTGCTTTCAACAAGACTGGACGAAAATTTAGCAGACTCTTCAAACCAATGTTGCAGACATGATGTGCACATGGCAATAAAAGTTACTTCAGACTTGAGGAAGTGTCAGATATGCTCAGATCAAATTGCATCTTTAAAGGGACAAAGTCGGCCATTTTTCATGAATGGTCGACTTTGTCCCTTTAATCCACTATCGGACTAAAAAGCTAGATTGGCACGCTCTGCAAGGTCATTAAAATCACTATTTGTAGACGGGATTGAAAATGTAAAATAAACAAGGCCAAAAAATAACAGGTTCTGCTTCTTATCCTACGTTTCTTACAAAAATGTTACGGTGACGTGGTTTTGGCGTTTTAAAATATTTTATACGATATAACTTCCAACATGAAAAACACAAAATACAAACAAGAATGTTATGCAATGGTAACTGTTACATCAAACATGATGACGGTGATAACTCATCTGTTAAGTACTGTTTACTTTGTACATGTGATCCTACAGATAATTATGGAAAGCCGTTAGGGACCCCTCGGCGACAACTCTTTCCCCGTTAAAGCATAGGTAGAAAACAAGAAAGTTTTCCGTCGCTTTATACCAAAAAATACGACCCGGCTACTCAACTTGAAATGTGACAACGACAACTCCAGAATAAAGGGTTAATCAACCATGGCTGATCAACACTTTACATAAAATAGCCAAACATGATACACACTTACACAATATCATACACAAAACGCCAACAATTCATATATGAACGATGTGTGGAGTTGCTTTCCCTTTATTACATGCATTTTCAAAGGGGAAAGTGTTGTTCCCAAGGGGTCCCAAACGGCTTTTAATAGGAAATACAGGTAGCATTTTCTTTCGTGCGTAACACACTGTACATTTTTCAAGTGTACATCGAAAAGGGTTGACGCAGCTGGTCTAGATCGACGCTCGTGAGGATCAGAAACACAGCTCAGTCTTTTCTTTTTTGGCCTAAGATAGGTCTAAAGCTAAATTACCTGTGTATATGCGTGGCCTGCGATCCAAGTCCGGCCAAACCACTGGCAAAGGTATTGATTTCAATCTGTCGTAGTTTAACATCACTCACTTCATTTTGTTTGTCGTCTATGCCATCGAACATGTAGTCGGATCTCAGCATATCAAGGGTTATAATCTGTAAAAATGTAAACATTAAACGGTGACTCAAACAGAGCTTTATATTTATATTATTCACTTAATAAAATTTTAAAATACTAAGCTAAGAAGCTAATTATAAAACCATTGTTCCCTTTTCAAAAAATGTCACTTTGCGCGAACGTAAATTGTGCAAGATTTTCTGTGCTAAGTAAGTCATGTGTAAAATCAAAGAAACAGTACATTTTATGTGAACTTGCTTGAAATACCTGAGCTGGTGAGTTCTTGATATAGACGTCCTCGTAAATATCAAAGAGTCTTCTGTTAAAGTCATCTTCTTTTATAACACTGAAAAACAGCGACCGTAACATGTTAATGAGACAATGAAAATGGCCGCCAAAGCCATTTGACTCCAGTAACATTTGATTAGAATCGTACAAATACTTTGTATTTCTCGGATTAAAATAGTGAATTCACACGAAGAGTGTTTTAACTTTCAGTCTGTGGTTTTATTTCTATTGAATTTAATGTTTGGAATTTGTACTGAGAGCGACTCTTTCATTTGACTGATTTCAAAACTCACGTTCACTTACGAGTAATGTCGTTCCATGCTATGTTTACACCAATATTAATGAAAGATGACGTTTGCAGCAGAAAAGTTCGAAGAAGAGTCACAAAGAAATAGAAAGCTGAAATTAGTGGGGAGGGACGATTCCTTTTTTCTATTTTGTTTTCATTGTTGAAAAATACAACATGTACAACTCACTCTTGCATGGCTTCTTTAAGAAAGCCATGGTCCCTGGAAACTCCATGAACTAGTAGATTGAAATCATCCTGCACGCCAAGCGCTTCTTCAAATAACTTTCTCGGGACTGGGGAAGGCAGGAGAGTGTGCGGTGTGAAACACACGAGTTCCGATGATGTTGGTGATTCCCGTCTTCTCATGACGATTCCGTGGACGTTGGCGAAGTCTTTACTCTGTGACACGATGTCTTCAAGAACATCGTCATTGATTGGTAGTGCTGTACAGCTTTCCATGGCTGTACGGTAGATCTATAAAATGATTTAGAAACCTAAACACAGTAATACCTTCATCGCCTCTCGAGACTCCTGGGCTGAGTCCGCTGTTACTTAACTGTGTGCTGTTCTATTCTGAAGCTGGGGATCGTACCAACTCTTATATGTGCATGTTAAAACTGAAAGATTGCTATTTAAATTGAGTTAATGATTTCTATGTGAAAAGAGGGAACAAAATCACATTGAACTTCTTCCTTATCGAATTACTGCTAATTTCCCCTGCTATTTAATGACAACAATACAAAAATAAATTACAATCTGGACAGTGCGGCCATTTTGTGACGACCTGTAAAGTATATTACTTTTGTCTCCATGACTGGAAAGATCAAAACGGTTTATTGAAGGTTCATTTTTGCAATCAATTCCCTGCTACTTATCATAGCGGTAATTGTATTTGTAATTAAGACACTTGCTAATTAGAATTTTGCTTTGAAGAAATAATAGAAAAATGTATCGACTTTGTTAGAGAGTTCTTTAGCACGGATGAGTTCTAAAGTGGAAGGGGCGGGTAGATATACACGTTATGTTGTCATAAAGCAACCAAACTATTGTGGAGTAAATTACTATGATGTAAATATAATTTCAGAACCAGATATCGATTGTTATCATAAAGTTATTTTGTATGGTATTATAACTCATCTATTCATGTCATTCCGCTGGCTGATGTAAGGTGAGTGGTCAGTCGTAAATTACCTTCTGACGGCCATAACATGAAAAGTCTCTGATGGTATAATATCTGATAGGTGTTCTTGGAACGGCTTTATGTTTAGACAAGGCTAAGAAGCATGCACGTTTCTGACGGCCATATCAGCCAAAGAAAGCAGACGGAGCAGAATCTACTACAGTGACGTCTGCAATTGTTGCAGACTATTATGCCTCCTATTAGGCAATCCAGTAAACTAAATTTTGTTAGAAAAACATAACAGAGGCTCTGGTCTTGGCAGAGACAGATCACTATCACACGAACTGTGTACGAGTGTCTGTCAGTCAGACAGACGGATGGACAGACAGACAGACAGACTCGGCATGCTCTTGTCAAAGTTACAAAGTAATGCAATTTGTGGATAAATAACTTAAGAAAAGTATTGTAGGGTAGGACTTTGTCCTCATGTAAGAAACCATGATATTGCCATTACCTGCTTCAGTTCAGGCTAACACCACAACAACAAGAAGTTTAAAGATAGTCTTGTGACGGTTGGCTTTAGCGTCCTTAAAAGTTGAAATTACAGACATATGAGGTAAAAAATATGTTACCTACACCTTGCGCCGTGGTCCAAGAGTAAGCTTGATATCAGAACTTAAATGATATCAAGTCTTAGCAGACGTCTTATTGTGGCTAATCAGGTAACTATGACAATTACCCGTCGTCCTAATAAACGTTGACTGCTGCCGGAGATATCAACGCGCGCAATCATCATGTATCTCAGCCTGACATTTAACACAGTAATGGAAGAATAGATCTCATAATATTACTTCAATTTCTACATCCACAGCAACCTTTGGCTGATAGTGTTGGTAACAATGGTATGTTTCGATACACTACATGATTTATATTTCGAAACCAAGAGCCAAGTGGTTTGGTAGCCTAAAGCTAAGGGACTGGACAGTTTATTCAGCCGAAGAAACACCCTAGTTTGACCTTGGTAATGGGGGTTCACCATTTTTAGCTCACGTGTTCACACACGTGAGCTTATGTCACAGCAGTGTTTGTGCGTCTGTCTATCTGTATGCTCGATATCTCAAAACAGCTCATCAGATCAGAATCAAATCTGGTACATAGATTTAGTTTGCAAATGGCAAGAGCTGATTAGTTTTCGGTGGATGTGGCTTGCTTACTTTTTGTTCATTTGCATAATTAATGATTTTAGAAAAAAAACGGATATACATTTACAACGACTGCTAACAATTTGATAAGATTTGCTACAGATGTTGATCACAACAAGATATATCAGCTGTGAAAGATATTAAGTGTGACATGAAAGATAATGGATAATTTACATATTTAATGAATTTTCCTAATTAGGGCTATCTATCTGAATTGACTCCATCAAAATTGACGAAACTCGGTACGCATATTGAAGATACTATGATTTAACATTATTGAAAGTCATTAAGCATTATTACCTCTTCCAATACTACTTTGCATATTTAATGAACTTTCGAAATTAGAGACATATATTTGAATTGTTTTACCAAAATTGATGAAACTTGCCATGTACATTGAAAATACTATGATGTAACATTATTGAAAATCATTAAGCAGTTTTACTTCAGCCAATTCCTAATTTGCATGTTTAATGAACTTTCTTAATTAGGGATATTTATCTGAATTGACTTGTTCAAAGTTGACGCAACTTGCCATATACGTTAACGATACTATGATACAACATTATTGAAAGTCATTAAGCATTTTTTTCTTCAGCCAATTTCTAATTTGCATTTTCAATTATCTTTTCTAATTACTGATATATACTGGGAATTACTTGATCAAAGTTGGCAAAACATGCTATATACATTGATGATTATA
>LD362376.1:16192-28137 GCA_001465055.1 Ptychodera flava
TAATTTGCTACTTTTTGTTCACAAAGATACCATATTAGTTATGTTTTGCTCCGCCCATTTTTATCGATTTTTCTCGGTAGGGCCCTACCGAGAGTTACCGGTTTAACACTGAAACTCCCGTTGTGAAAGAGTACTGTATAACTGACAATCATTATACTATTCTGGCATTTGCTATTTCAAAATTTGTATTCTATATATATTCCACATCTTTTTATTTTGTTTGTTTGTTTGATGGCTTTGTTTGTTTGTTTGATGGCTTTGTTTGTTTTTAGGGGGGCTTCAGATTTCACCTCACTGTTCTGGTGTGCTGCTTCATCATTCATGAACATGATACTGTATCGCAAAATATCGCGCTATACTGTTTGGCGTGTACCAGGACAGTGCGACACCCTCTACCATTCTTTTGACGTTCATGTGGTTCAGTGCACGTGGTGTAAAATAACGTAACAACCATTTTGGATACATTGCGTTATTGTCGACTTGGCTGTCAAGTTGGCACTGAACAAAGATTGATTTTAGAGTGGGTATGCCAGTGGTGTTGGGAGCGTATGCGTGATTTGGCGGAGTGTTGCTTCTCCAGTAGGTGACTGGATACTGTATGTTGTTGGTTCGAACCCGATTAAAAACACCGTATATTCATAACCACGTAATTACTGATTGTATAGGTATGATACAGAAAGAGCCTGGGTTGGATTTGCGCTCTTCCAAACTTTCGTTTGGGAGGGGGGAGGGCTGAGTCCAAACGCACTTTAGTTACCGTGCGCATGCTTAATTGTCCATGGTCCCTAAGAATCATGGTATGTGGGATAAGATTAGTGAAAATGATATTAAGAGGTTTAAGAACATTGCTGAATACAATCTTAGTCAGATGAATATTCCGGTTCAGGCTTTGATGTGTAGAAATCTCAAGTGTGATAATCAACATCATCAAGATTATATCAATATATTTTATGAAGACATTAATCGTGTTCCATCAAATACTTCGAAATTCTGCTTTAAATATAAAAGGAGGGATTCCACACTAATGGTCCCTAGGTGGAACGACTATGTGAAAGAAGCTCACGGTCATGGTAAGGGATTCTTTCAAATTGTGGTGTAGCTTTGGAAAGCGTCGTAATGGTCCCATGTATAACATCATGATTATGAGTGCTGCGCGTGCAAAATTTAAACACGCTCTTAACTTCGAGTTTGTAAGAGGAATGTCGGAAAATAAAGGCCTGGCGGATACTTCACTTTGATGCAAGGACACCAAAGATGACAAACGTTCAGCAAGCATTCAAGACAACTTTGGAGAGATTCTGCCTTTGATTCGATTCGAATTGATGTCAACCGTCACGTTGGACAGTCTGCTTGAAGATGAATTTGTTCATGAAAATTCTGAAGTTTACTCTACGCCATACATCCTGCCTGCATTTCGATGTCACACCAAGAGCATAGGAGGCATAACAGCGAGGGGATATTCGCAGGTTTTTAGGAATATTCGCACATTCGCCAACCTTGAAAATTCACACGATAGTGAGACTGCCGACCAGAGTGAATTCAGTCGAAAGTTCATGATAAATTACCTCAACTTTGAGAAGCACATTTTAGAAACGTTTGATGTTCCCGTCAACCCCTCTTTCACGGAGAGTTTTAGCACGCTGAAATGTGACGTGTCAGTCTATCCTAAGGATGTCTGTATTACAGAAGAATATGTTTAAAAGTACTATGATAGCCATGGAGAGCGAAGTAAAAGACAGTGAAGGTGGTAACAGACGACCATTTCCGAATCGATATCGCCTTAGAATTGCCTGATAATGAGTTATCTGAGTGGGAGATTTCTATGGGGGCCCATTCTGGTCGAAATTATGTTTTATTAATTTTAGTATGTTAGAATTAATTTTATGTAGACTGGAATTAATTTACTAGCACCTCGAATTAATTGTATGATTCTTTTAATTAATTTTTATATGCTTTAATTAATTTTGTGTAGTCATGCCGAATTAATTTTATGTGTTTCCAATGAATTATTTCTGCTTATCTTTGCTGTAATTAATTTTATGTAGTCTAGAATTAATTTTGCTAACATTTCAAATTATATGTTATATGTTATATGTTTTTTATATGCCGGAATTAATTTTATGTAGTCTAGATTAAATATATTAATTCCTTCAATTGATTTTGGGTTCAAAAATTTTTCACGTGCTGCAATTAATTTAATGTGTGCTAGAATTAATTTCTACTAGTGTCTTGAATTAATTTTGTGTTCGGTAGAAGTAATTATGTGTGTTCGCTCGAATCAATTATGTGTTTGCTCGAATTAATTATATGTGCTCGAAATATTTTCGGCCGATCCCACAGTCATTTGCGCACACTTTCTTAAATCAATATGGCGGCTCCCGACCGGAGTGGTATTATTCAGGCGCTCGAACCGTCATCTGTGAAAATGGAAATCAATAAACTTTTGTAGTGTCTCCTGTCTGAGGGATCGTGTATGTGATTGCCCACAGAGCGAAGCCCGACCAATTTTGTGTTTACGTCAACGTCAGACGCCAACGTTCACCTTTTCTATCGGGCTTTGCCAATCATCGTAGTGTAGTGTAGTGCAGTGTGTACCGTAAGCGTACGCAGCATTCGAAAAGAAATCTGCCAAACAGATATCTACGAATATGAAAACCAATAAAGAACTCAACAATGACCACCAGGAAATGTCTCCAAGCTTGATTACTGTCAAATGTCCCTAATTACGCATACAAATATAGCATTCGGCAGTTTCACCTCTATCTGCATATGATATATAGCCCTGCGTACGATGCTGTGTGTTCCGCTACAGCTAATCGCCCCGCTCAGCTGTGGTGAGCGGGGCGATTAGCTGTAGCGGAACACACAGCATCGTACGCAGGGCTAACACTAGTATATAGATAGACACAGGCGCTTTATACTAGTAAACTCAGTAAACTGTCGCTACGCGAAGCCGGCCTTTTTTCTCCTCCGGTATACAGGCCGGCTTCGCGTAGCGAAGCCTGTCAGATAGAGGTGAAACCGCCGAATGCTATAGGCCTATTTGTAATTAGTGACATTGCAAGCTTGGAGACATTTCCTGGTGGTCATTGTTAAGTTCTTTATTGGTTTTCATATTCGTAGATATCTGTTTGGCAGATTTCTTTTCGACTGCTGCGTACGCTTACGGTACACACTGCACTACACTACAGTTACTGAGTACACGATGATTGGCAGAGCCCGATAGAAAGGGTGAACGTAAAAATTAATTAAAAGAATCATACAATTAATTCGAGGTGCTAGTAAATTAATTCCAGTCTACATAAAATTAATTCTAACATATTTAAATTAATAAAACATAATTTTGACCAGAACGGGCCCCCATAGATTTCAGCCTTGGTGATTTGCGTTCAAAACCAGGTGAAATACGTAAAGAGAGAGATAACCCAGAACCCGTCTCGCAGAAGAGACACCGTTAATAAAGCTGGGCAACGCCAAATCATTGATTTGGAATATTTTGAGCCGTGATGCTACTCATCAGCTAGGCCATGTTTCTCTAATTTAAGCGGCAAGATATATACACGTCTCGTTACAGCCATTGTGAGTCCTGTCACATTACACGATTTAATGAAGGAGAATTCAGAGTATTTGATCGACGGAGATGTTGATTTAACAGTTGTTTGCAAGCCCCAATACAACACTTTATGAAAAACCCAGAGCTGATTAACCAACAGAGGATTCAGATTGTTAATAAAAATATTCTGTGAATGACTAAATCTATTCCAGAGTTTGCAATCTGTCTCCCGAAATTCGATTCGCTGGCCTGAATTGTTGTAATCTAGTAGAGCAAAGAAACGTGTGATCCTCACCAGCGCATTTCTGGAGCTGCATGTTGCCAACACAGTTTTTTCAAAGCAATACTTCTCATCAAAGATGATAAGGAAACCTCCTCATACTATATATTTTTAAAAAGCAGAGAATCTAAAGATTAGTATGGTAGCAGTAGTTTACTCGAAGAATGAAGTGGGTGCTAATGATAAAAATCAATTTAAGTCAAAAACTTGACGCTACTTTCTGAAATGTAATAATTCACCGTGAGTAGAAAGAAGAGCATATGAAGAAAAAGAAATGACTATTTCATTTTGCATTATCTATCCTCATTGTAAAATGGCAAGGGTTGAAAGACTAACATTCACAAAAAAGTGATTTAAATCATGATTAGCAAAATTAAAATGCTACTCATTCAAAACGTAAGCACTTTATTGCCAAACAAAATAGTCGTTTTATTATGTAGCATTTAAAGAACATAATGTAAAAATTTCAGAAAATTTGACCCAGCCAGAATGGAGTTAAATTCTTGGAAATCTTGAAATTCGGAGAAGAAAGAAGCCAGGAAATCTGGTGATTTGCATATATTTGCATAAATTAACATTTCTTTATCACGCAACTTACGACTGCTTGATAATCTGAAAGGTGAACCCAACCAATATTACTAGTAATTACAATCCAATCGAATGAATATTTTGCAAAAATAAAAGTTATTTTTGAGCAAAATAAGCTGTTGGGTCCAGCGCCCCCTTAAGTGTTTGGATTCTGTCCTAACTAATCACCGTCTTTTGATTCGTAAAATGCGGTACATGACTAACGGTACACCTTATAGGGGAAAATTCGAATCTTTCGCCATCTTCAAACAAGATGGCCTGGATAACCAACTGTACAATACTTAAATTTGAAAAAAAGAAATCATCAACGATTTAAATTTAGAACCGAGGTAATCTTTAGAATCACGGCGCGTTGTCACTTGTGTAAACCACATCATACCGTGCAAGAGGACATTACTATATGACCTCAGAAGGAATAACTCCAGAGCTGTGTACTTGACAGAACAGATGACAAACAACAGCGCCTAAGATAATCATGTGACACTTGTGTTTAAGAAGATGAAGACTATGAGTGTACTTGACAAATTGTCGCCAAATGTGTGTCCGTGAGTTTCTCACTATACTCTTAGGCGTTGATCAAGTCTACAGACTGTTTCCAAACGAAAAGTCGACAGTCTTTTGTCAACACTTTAGTCTGCGGTCCTCGATCAAGTCGACGTGTGCGACGTGTGCAAGGGGCTGTCAAATAGTTAAACGGACCGTCGTTTGCACATTGGTGTGAGTAACCCCAGATCACCGCTATCTCATAGTGGACTATATAACTTTTATCAGGCCTTTGCGTCTAATACTTACTTTATTACTTTAGGTCATTTTGTGCAAATAACATAGGTGTCCGATCATGTAAATATAATATTGGTCTCTGTGTGTTTCGTACTATATTCTTATATTCCTGCTTTCTTACTTTTCATTTGGCTTGGCTCGACTTTGATATATCAGCAAGGCCCAGGACAAATTGTTACAGCCATATATTAAAAATGAATGCACCGATTTTGATTGGGTTTCTGAGGTATATTGGTCATATTCGTGTTTACTTGTGCTGGAGTTTCTCAGGGCATAATCTACTGATTATTAATTCATTTGCGTATTTCAAGATTTTTCTATTCCAAGGCACTGATATTAGCTATACTTGAGGGCGCTGAACTTTAGAGGACTCCTAGAGGTACATGGGATATACTTAAACTTGGATATGCTGAAAATGTTATGAGCGTTACATATGACAACTTAAGGCCATATACCAAAACTTAATGCGCTGAATTTATTTGACCTCTTGGTAACGTCGGTAATCTTTATGTTCATTTGAGCTGAAAGTTTGAGGATCCTAACAAGTGACTAGTGGTTCGCTATTATATTTTAAGAATTTCTGTATCGGGCGAATACGTATACATGAAAAATAAATGCTCAGAATTTTACTGAACTTATTTGTCCTGAAGTTGGAAGGCATGCGATACTGATTATTAAGTCATTGTCATGTTTAATGGATTTTATAATTGGGTCCAACATCAAAATCGAATGCGCTTTAATTCGGGTGGTAATTATACGATCTAGCCATCTAGCCATCTAGCCATCTATCTATCTATCTATCTATCTATCTATCTATCTATCTATCTATCTATCTATCTATCTATCTATCTATCTATCTATCTATCTATCTGTCTGTCTGTCTGTCTGTCTGTCGGTCGGTCGGTCTGTCTGTCGGTCTGTCTATCCCTACTTACCTATACCTACTAATGAACGAACAAACTAACTTGCTAATTCATGTAGCGCATAATATCCCAAGTTAAACAATGTTCAGTGGCACTTTGAGTGATGAGGAGAATGAAAATGCTGCCCTACGAACGACGTGAGGTTTTTAAGCGTGTTTTGAAAGAGATGACATACGGAGAGGTATTTGCCGAAGGGTAAAGAATTCAAAAGAGCGGGAGCCGCTGAGGAGAATGAGCGGCGACCGTAGGAAGTCAGATTCCGTTCAGGTGTGTGCGCACAGAAGGCATTCATTCGATTAACCAAGAGTACTTGATGAAGAACGCGGTGTAAGACTAATAAGTTATATTGTGGAGAGAGCCCATTGAGGGCTACCTGTTGTTTATTGTTTAGTGAAACAGAGATGAAATCTGTATAATCCACTAAGTTAGTTGTAGTGGATCTGTTTTTAACAAATCCGTGCGTGTCGATGGAAATATTTGGTTTAATATGTTGATAGATATGAGGAACAATAAGTGCCGCGAAGATTTTAGCAAAAAGAGGCAACAAGGAGATTGGGCGGTAATTTTCAACTGCTGATTGACCACCAGATTTAAACACGGGGACAACATTGGCCTGTTTAAACTGAGAAGGAAACTGACCAAGGCAAATGGATTTTTGGAATAAAATTTAGAGGGGAACAACAAAAACATCGGTACAGTTGGTACCCCAACAGGTGTTTGTGAAAGCAGACTAATGCAGAATTAATGCACATTTGTGGATTAAATCTGTTAAAGGGCCTTGCAAATATGCCACGTTATGATTAGCAGGACATTTATTGATTGTGAAGATGTAATGAAATGATCATTGTAGTTTAGGAAAGTGGGGAATATCATTTATTAGTAAAGACTTCTATTATCAATCTTTTTACTACAACGCTTTCGCTAAGTCTTGAAAGAAATACAGTACTAGTGACATTTTAACACACATCAGAATAAAATGAAATTTGAAACATTTATATGTGTATTTTTTTGCGATTGATAAAAGCTAGGTTCATGGGGTAAGTATTATAGAAATTGTGTCAATTACCTTTGAATTGAGAATTATGAACAGAGAAAAATGAACATCAATTTCTCGTAAGGATAAAAATTAAACGATGCCAACGACGTATTCTCTTTATTTTAATTTGATTGACCTTTCTTACTGAAGATACAATTTCGACATGCATCAAAATATATTTTTGCTATTACAAATAACATCTATCCAAGGCTACAAAGTACTGACATATCAACGTCTAAAACATTATTTTAAAGGACTGAAATCGACGTAAGAAATTACCAGTAATGTGCACTCTAATGCACTTGGTCACTATTTTACTTTAAAATGGAAAGGGTGAGCGATTTTTTCAGTGAAAAGGAAAAGGAAACTGACGGGTATACAAACTGTTCCACTGCGCTCGAGATGTTGTTCAGCGTTTCTGAAAGGTGTAGCTTACTGATTGTCTGGACATCATGGTCATGAACAAATAGTTTCAAGACAGCAACGACATTGCTGTGTACCTGTGAACCTCACACGGTTAGACTATTCAGCGCAAAGCAGTAGTGAGTGGCAGAGGTTTAGAGGTGCATGGCGAACGAGAAGATGTATAAAGAAAATCTGCACGCTGCAGGGTTTTATTTCATTTGACATCCGGGTACGATTTAAGGCCAATCACAATAACCTGCCGGGTTGTATACAGTTCCAGGATCACATTGCATTTCGAATTTAATTCCCCAGGAGCACCGTATGAACTTGGAAATATCATGTGGGTGTGGGAAAACCCCATGAGTTTCCATTACGCAGTCAATCTCTTCCGTTGAAGGTTTGGGAGCTAAAAAACGAAAAGACAAGAAATTCGTGTTAACGACGAAACGGTTCAGCGCGCAACTTCACTCAAAGAAATAATTTTGAATGAGTGAACTTACCATGATATACTTCAAAGTATTGTGTTCAGAGAATCAATGATTTAATGAACTCATTGATAGCTATGTAAGTGTCCATCCATTTCCACCTTTACAAGACAAGTTTTAAATTGCATCTTAGGGCAAGGTATTTTATTCTGAACTTGTACAAATTTATCACTAAGGCGTGAAATCTACTGGCAGCAACGTACGCTTTTGAAACAGTCAATGTATGATTTGCAATACCCGTCAAAATTACTGCATTCCTCACCTTGTTTCTCAGTTACCGTGCCATCGCTTGGCCTCGCTGTACATGTGACTCTGGCCACAGCTTCCGAATCGGTTCTTGTATCTTCGGTTGAAATCGGCTCTGTTCGATCTGGTACCTCAGTCATGATGCCATCTTCAAGTTCAGATTTTATGGCGTTCAGCAGGGGATATCTTCCCTGGCAACAAAACGCACCGTCGAAATCATCGAGATCTAAGGCCCAGACCATCGTGCCAGCCAACTGTCGCTGCTTCAACCATTGCACCTGTTCGTGTGAAAAAAGAATACATTAGACACCAAACACGGATGATCACTCATAGCAGTGGTATCCCGGACCTTTATATTATGACTGTAAATATAAAGTGATGAATGTACTTGCAAATCCCAGTCCAGTGCTTTCCAATATTTTTGATTCACCCCAATCTTCTCCACACCAAAACTGTTTAAGTATGAGTTCACCATTGCAAAATGGACATGATGTAGCGCTACACTAGCCTCTTTCAGATTCTTGTGTCGTTATGTGTTTGCTCGCCTGTCTGATGTCGGAAATTTGCTTAAACATTCGCGATATTGAATGGAGGAATTTAATGATTCAGCATTTATTTATGGGTTATATGATCATTAATTGGTGGAGTTTTGATCCATTGTTGAAACTTCGTCTTCGGCAATAGATGGTTTTATAAATAACTGGAAGATGAGAGACATGAAGAAGTTAAGATTGAAACTGACAAAGATTAACGTACCTTGAGACGAAAACTTTCTCTGTCGTCATATCCTATCCAGAGTTTGTCTTGGTAACAGTATGGCACAGATCTCTCTTTATCCCATACATGCGTTGCACCTGTTTGCAGCTTTTGACAGATCTAGGTGTGTGATCGAAAAGTACATATTCAGTAAACTTACAGGATTTGTGTTGAATGAATAACTCAAGAGGGAACGAGATAAATTGATACTGACATCTGCTATTCGATGGTTATGATAAATATTTAATCGTGAAATCATTCATTTGAAGAATAGGAATTGATTCTCTTCATAAATGGGAAAAGATACGCGTCTAAGCGGCTGAAAAACACACACAAGAAAATTAACACAATGTAATTTGATTGCAGCAAATTAAAAAATTGTAACAAAATTTTAGTTCAGAAAAGCTAAGCGGTTGTGTCCTAAAATTTCCTATTCAAATACACTGTGTGTGTTTCTCATGAAAGCTTTAAAAACCTAAGCGGGTGGGGACGCAAAACAAAGAATTTAATTACTTTGGCCTAATCAGAAAACATAGGGGCAGTGTCCCTGAAGCTGCCATAGACATGGACAGTATAGAGGATGTACACAGCATAATACAAGATATACTGAGTGCAGAGGTCCTTTGGCAATACAATGTATTCTTGTGACAGAAGAATTGTTTCAGTATGGCAGATACTTACATACCCAAATATATATATATATATATATATATATATATATATATATATATATATATATATATATATATATATATATATATATATATATACAGACATTTATCTATAGCAAGCAAAGAAAACTGCAATCTATACCTACAGTGTCTTTGTCATCTGTCTCTCACACCAGGTGCACTACAGGCAGTTTGACAAAACATGCTATCAGATGAGTAACTTTGAGAAACAAAGTTTTTGACCAAAATGGAAAAAAATGCCCCAAGATACAAAATTGAATATAACATCAAAATTTCAATATATCACACCAGGATAATCCATAGGAACCTGTATACTAAATCTCAAAGCTGTCAGACAAGTAAGTTTTGAAAAACAAATTTTTTGACCCAAAATGACAAAAATTGCCCCCAAAATACAAACTTGCAGATATCAAAATTGTAGATATCATCATAATTTAAATATATAATATTTTGATCTCCCCAATGAACCTGCATAACAAATATCAAAGCTATAAGTGGTTTTAATGAAAAAAATTGACCAAAATTACAAAAATTGCCTTAAAAATACAAATTTGCATATTTCTACACAATCCGAAATAGATCATCCCCATAGACCTATATCCTAAATATCAAAACTTGTCTGACAAGCACTTATGAATAATTTTTTGACCAAAATGACAATAATTGCCTTAAAAATACAAATTTGCATATTTTTACACAATTTGAACAAATCTAAAATAGGTCATCCCTAGGGACCTATATCCCAAGTATCAAAGCTGTCTGAACAGCACTTTTAAAGAAGATTTTTAAAGATATTTTGACTAAAATTGACAATAATTGCCTTAAAAATACACATTTGCATACTTCATCACAATTTGAACAAATATAAGATGAGATAATTTCTGGGGACCTGTATACCAAATATCAAAGCTGTCTGACCAGCGGTTATGAAGAAGAAGATTTTTTACCAAAACCGGCTTTTTGAGCTAATTTGCATATTTTCAACAATAGCAAAAAAAAAAAAAAAGACGGTTTGTCATAATCATATTTTGCATCCACACAACAAATATCAAGTCTGTAAGAACTGTGGTTCTCAAGATATTTGAGTGGACGGACATCCTCACATACATACATAGATAGATACATAATACATACATACATACATACATACATACATACATACATACATACATACATACATACATACATACATACATACATACATACATACATACATACATACATGCATGCAGGCAGACAGACAGACAGACAGACAGACAGACAGACAGACAGACAGACAGACAGACGCCGGACGGATACCCATCCCAATAGCTTCTATAGACTAGTCTATAGTAGCTTAAAACATGAAACGTACTTCGTAATACGACAATAAACCTTCAGTTTTTGTGAATTCTCCAGGAGTTCCTGCACCACTAGCTGGCGCACCAAATCCATTGGTCGACGATGAAGTCAGCGTGAAAGTACGTCCATATGTTGGCATACCGAGCAAAAGCTTGTTGCGGGGACAGCCTCCCTTAAGCCAGTATTTCACGGCCCATTCCTGTAAAATATCATTAAAATACAAAGGGGATAAGAGGAAATCACAGCACAATAGAATATCATTTTTTTACCATTCTCTCACTGTGACAAATTTTAACTAGATTTTTATGCGCCTTTACATGGTACTCCGGAGCAAAATTGTCTTTAAAATACAAACTTTAAAAGTGTAAGTTCCGCATAAATTCAAAATTAATTTTGCTTAATTGATCCATGCCATATGATTATGCCATCCCTACTTTATCAGAATAAACGCATCATCCCAAGGAGACGACGAAGTAAATATCATAAAAATGCAATATTTTGTGCGATTTTGAAGTTGGCTGCCATTAGGCTCGTTTCGAAATTCGCGGGCCTTGTCACCGGAAATGACGTAATTAATTGAACACACGAGTGAGCGCGTCGACGTCCAGCATCTAGCCACAGGGTGTTGTCTAAATGTCCGTCCCCAGGGGTGGGTAGGTGATTCGTTGTATTGCTAATAAAGATATATTCTACCAACCTTTGGTGTTTTGGTCTTAAACTTAGCACTGCCCTTGACAATCTTGCGTTAACGTTTTACCATAGGGGAAAGAAATCAGTCCCATGGGGTGGGGAGAGAGTTTTTTTTGTGCAACGGTTTACCTTATTTGATTTTATTAATTTTGACTGTGATATTTCAAATA
>LD362376.1:30510-44445 GCA_001465055.1 Ptychodera flava
CTTTTAATGTTTGATTGTATTTGTGTTTCGTTTCTTTTTGTGTCTCGACCTTCATGAAAAGAGGTTTTCGTAACCTATGGAGTTATCGAGATTAATAAATAAAGTTTTAAATCTTCTGTGACTATTATATCCTAGCTGCACTGATTTCACTCATGAAATTATCACTGTCAACCATAGCCAATGCACTAAGGTAGTGTTCAGAATTTACTTCGGGGGCTGAGGATTTTCAGGGGGGGGGGGGCACCGAAACGTGTAACTTTTCCCGTGGTTTCGTCAAAATAACACAATGCAACTGTCTAAAAGCCGCTCAAATAAGCTTCAGTTTGTTTGTAAATGTTTGTTTTAACACGATTGGAACTAATTTTGGATAATTGGATGGCGAAGTAGTGTCGATTTAATCTACAAATTTTATCTCATCTGCTTTTCTTTCATATTACACACTTGTTTTTATGAGTAATTTGCAATATTGCAACATTCAGCTATACGGCACCTAACACTTTTGAGAAATTTGCAAAATATGAAAATCCAATTATCCCAAATTAGTTCAAATCGTGTTTTTTTATTATTAACAATTTCATTGACAACCAGAACTAGAGTATAGGCCTCAAGTCACACGAAAGAGCCTCAAAATATGGCGGGACTTACACTTTAATACGTATTTTGAATGTTGTCGATGTCTGCAATATTGCAGTTTGTGTGTGACACTTTTAGTGTGTGTTCTTTGGCACAATTTGTAGATTACAGGAGGAGATAAAGGACTACAAAAACTTTACTTTGTTTTCAACTCTCCGTTCTGTCATCCGAGGCCTCTGCTTAGGTCATATGCATTTTACAATTGCCGTAAAAGTTCAGTATATGATAATGGTAGATTAAGTTTTATACGTACCACATTTAATGATGCCTGGAGATCACTTTCACTACTTGCTGCCTTAAGTGGACTGTTGTGACCTGTTACGCTGTCCCAGGCTCCGTGGAAATCATATGACATCAAACCAACCCAGTCAAGTTCCCTAGAAAGTAACAATAAATCAGGTATTGCGATTAAGGTTAGGTTGTTAATAGTATTCTGCAAATTAGAGATAAAGTGTCTGCACCAAGAAATAGGGGACGTTTCTGTTTCCTTTTGCCTGTGATAACTTCGAAGAAAATCGGTAAAATGTCAGACTCTAGATTTTTTTTGCAAAATGTTTATTCCGAGATCGCTGTTTATAACGGTTTGATTAAAATGAAATTATCACTCATTGATGTTAATACCGATCAGTCTGATACAAAAAGTGACTTGTGACGTTAAAACGTTACTTACTTCGAGATATCACGAATGTTATAGCCTGCATCGATCGTCGTCTTGCCAGCGCTAACTGCTGCTGTCAGAAGTAATTTTTCTTTCCCTGCTGGAACGTCTTCGTCCTCAATAGCTTTGCGAAACTCCTAAAGTAAACAATGAGTAATACTTCACCGTCAGCTCAAGGAAGACATGCGCACAAAGACTCTATCGTTACAATTTTTATTCTCGCATTGTTGCGTTTTTTAAAAAAAAACAACTTCAGATATGCACGTTGCAGGTTTACGACAAGAAGTCAAATATCTATCCTAGGTTAAAAACTTTGACTTCCTTGTCTTCTGATTTTTATTTTTGTCTGCCAAGTGGTTGTGTGTGTGGATTTGAATAGTTATGTGACTATGACCAAGATTTCAAACTTCGAATCAGTTTCAGTTTCTAACATATTGGAGACTTTTCCTTAGCTACATCACTACTGCGACAGTCAATGCGTTGTTGGATGAACAATCTCATTTGAATCACCAGGGAAAGACATGACTCTGTTCTTTCGCCTTCCAGCATTTACATCAATTATTAAAAATAGAAATAAAAACTTACCTTCAGGAACAAGCCAAATTTCTCCTTGTCACTAGCTGGGCTACCAGGTGACCCTGGATATTCCCAGTCACAATCAAATCCATCAAAATTCTTCAGTCGTAGGAAAGCTATTGTCGTCGAAATAAAGTGAGCTCTGTTTTCAAAGGTTGACACCATGGCAGTGAATTTGGCAGAACCAAAGTTCCAACCACCAAGAGCCAGCAGAGTGCGAAGGCCTGGCGATGTTTCCTTGTGTTTGTTCACCAATTCCCACATACCCTGGACATATAAAATTGTATTTAATATTAGGACGTGTAATTGTTGATTTACTTATGAAAATGGTTGCTGCAGTGACAACGAAAATACTCTGACCATAATGCGAGTACTAGTGGTCTCAAAAATCCATAAACCAGTTAATCACTTCATCGAAACTATTTATCATCATTTATCATCATGCAAAATGGTCTGCGATTTTACGACACACGTTTCAAAGGACATACATGTATTTGACAATTATCATGTCCATTCTGTTTGAGTAGCTGAATTCCCGTTATCGAAGTATTTCACGTGTTGACTTTCGATATGATTAATTAGCTCATAAAATGTATAGCATAGAAATCATATTACTGTGATTAACATTTTGCTTGATGTTGGACTCTAAACAATATGCACGAACAAATCATCATCTATTATATTTGAAATATGATGATATATCTACTTCACGTACCGGTGTCCCATCCGTAGAATCATCATTCCATTCATAGGCAGTAATCTCATAATTCTCGGTCAAGTTTGCGAATGCATACACAATATGAGTGCAAAGTGACGGATCGATCTTGTCAGGTGTATATATGGCAGACCCTCGGTTATACTGAGACCAGTTGGTGTAATAACACACGCGTTTGAAATTACCATTTATATCTGAAAAAAACCAAACAAACAAACAAACAAACAAACAAACAAACGATATAATTAAGATGTTTGCGAACAACCTTTCCTACTTTATCAATAACACCTCTCTCTCTCTCTCCCTCCTCTCTCTCTCTCTCTCTCTCTCTGTCTCTCTCTCTCTCTCTCTCTCTCTCTCTCTCTGAATCACATGAAAGTGGATTCAGTCATCGACATCAACTTACGTATACTAGAACATTGATGTAGTTGTAGACCATAGACTATACAGGATACTCTGTAATTGCCATTCCACTTTGCCAGTAAGTAACGAAGAAATAGAACGTGGCTTGTAAGTTGAATGATACTGCCATAACAACCGCTAGCAAGTCAGTGCGGGACTGGCGAAGTTCTGACATACAAAATTCAGATCTTTGTTCATTCCCGTCAAATACGACGTACGAGTGACTTTAACGCCCGACAAAGGTAAAACAAAAGATGGAATATAAATTCAATATATCTGATGATTGCAGGATGCATGAAACTGAAGTAACAGGTATCATTACTTTGTACTTTAAGTAATTTTGTATTATCATTTATATATATATATAAGTTCCTGATCTTACAATATATATATATATATATATATATATATATATATATATATATATATATATATATATATATATATATATATATATATATACAGTATTTCGAATGAGCTGTGAATGTATTCCACGCTTTCTATGCATAACCAGATGTCCAGAACTGTTGTACGGAAAATGTCATAATGAAATATTAGTGCATGTTGCTTTCTAATACTGAATTCTCATAGAGAAAACAGAAAAGCATCAGGAACATGGCATGCTTTTCATATGAACTGAAGATTTATTTCATAATGATCAGTACACTTTGCAAAACAGACTTTCGAGTTACAGACATAAAGATATTTCTGACATATATCTCTGATATATCAAAAAGTAACGCACCCAAAAGGCGCACCAAAATATTAACATCGAGATATATCTGACAGATATGTCTGACATATGAAAGCCATGAGGCCGAAGAGCACGATGAAAAATATTCTTTGATATTTTAAAGTAACGTGCCGAAAGAGCGCGCCAAAAATTTTAAACATACAGATATCTCTGATATATATGCCTTATATATTAAATTTTCACGCTTGAAGGGGGCTCTGAAAGATATGTCTTGTTAAATTTACGCGCCCGAAGGGCGCGCCGAAAAATGCAACTGAATGATTAAATTTATGACTGGCAAGATGCATTTTAGGCAAGTATGAGCCCGTATCGAAATTCAAAACCACTGACCCCCACTTGGGCATTTCAAAAACATGATGACCCGCCTCTCACCAATGTCAAAAACAGGGTGACCCACATGAATCCACCGACCCACGGGGGCAAGTCAGTGTAGGACAGGCGAAGTTCTGACAGCTAAAAACTCAGGCCTTTATTCATTCCTGTAACATACAGCGTACGAATTACTTTAACAAAATGAATGTTTTAAATCATTTGAACTTTTGGGGTTTGCAAACAATACGCGGTCTCAATTTACTGTGTCGACATGACGCTGCAATTGACAAGCTGCGATGAGTCGCGTGAGTGGATCACGTGACACAGTTTCTAGATACTTTGCAGAGGCACAGTCTTGTCAGTTATTACTGTAATTACTTTATCATCAATGACGTTCGCTGCCAGGACCGCAGAAATGCTGTGCCTATGTTCATCAGCCGAAATAGCATGGTATTGTACACAACCAATGAAAAGGATCGGCATAATATCATTCTTCTCAGCCAAATCTATCGATTTGAATGTGTACTTTGTGCGGAAAATAACGATCGAAGAGAAACGCAATGTGTTTTACCTTGCTGTTTACATTCTGTTACCAAGGCAACAATGACGATAACAACTTTGATCCAGACGTTCATCTACAAGAAAAGTAAAATTTGAATGTTATCTACAAGAGAAGTAAAATTTAAATGTAAGCCTTCAATAATGACGCAATTGTAAAAAGTCAAGTGTGAAGGATATGCTACAAATTGTCATATTAAGTGCCTTATCACCAGTTTTTGTATCTTTAATACTGTCATTCAGCGTCATTGATTTTTTTATTAATCCTTAGAATTAAATTGTCCGCTTGTAGTTCATTTAGAGTGTTACATGATGTGTAGAAACACACCACTACTGTCACCTAGATGGTTTATATGAGTCGACCAAAGTATTGTACTAATCATTTAGTTGTTGTAAAACTCTGTTACACCTCAGACAGATCCTAACATGCTCAAACTGTTACATAACTTTCAATAATTCTACGTTTGCTCCTACTGTTGATGGTCATTATGTCGACCATGTAGTTCTAGCCTTCTTTTAATGTGTGTATCCAATTTGCACGGCTTTCGAGACGGCTTTCCTTGAAGACATCCCATATAGTTATTTTACTTTCGATAATTTACAGATCACTGTTAGTGTTATACAGAGACGGACGGTTTTATCAAGTTTAAAGTCGCAAATTGCTCATGATTTATCACAATTGAATGAAGTATCGAATTTTACAGACGTATACATAAAACAAGTCATCGTTGATGACACATTCCCGACTTGTTAATGGGTACTTTAATTACAAGTCCTGGGAGAGGATAGAGTCCTCTTCATTAATTAGGTCTGTAATTTTAAAAAAGTACTGCGATACAGATGGGGCTTAATGGCTGAGAATGAGTTCCATGGTGGTGAAAACATAAAACCAATGTATCCTAATTACAAAAGGTCATTAAATGAGTAATTAGTAATTATTGACAGGATGTTGCCAAACAAGTTTGCATCCTATCATAACACTGACAGATTATCACCTGTACCATATTTTATAAAGTTTGATGCAGTGCTTGTGGACATTCACCCTAAAGACAAAAACACATTATGTAAATATAAATTAGCAATTAGTTTAAATTATACCGCTAAGTGTCATTGGATAGTTTTTACAACACTATGAGACCAACATCTGTACCAAGTTTAATCAAATTTGCTGCAGTATTTGTGGATATATCACTCTAATTAGGAAAGTTCATCAATTATGCAATTACAAATTAATTAACTTGACACTGATAAATGTCTTTATTCACTGTTAAAAAAATGTTAGCATAACATCTGTACCAAGTTTTATGAAATTTGATGCGGTATTTCTTGCCATATCAACCTAATTACGAAAATTCAATAATTGAAATGATACTTCTACATGTCGTGAAACAAATTGATGCGCATATGTATGACATAGGTCAATGTCATTGTACAAACTTTGAATGATATCGTTGGAAATATGTCTGAGTTATGGCTCTGTACATGAAAAAATCGTAACAAAATGGCCATCAGGCAGCCATATTGCATCGGATTGTGAAACCAATCGAGATGCATATTTATGACATAGGTCAATGTCCTTGTACCATCTTTGAATAAAATCGGTTTAGGGAGCCTTCAGTAATTACAAGGGGGTGGGCCGGGGAATTGGGGGGAGGGTCACTTTTGACAGAAGCTGATTTTTGGTCCGACCTTTGATTGTCCGTGTGATATTTCCTGAATAGGAAATAACCATCGAAACACACAGGATTCTTTTAAATACGTACACATTATACACAAGTTTCACAGGCAAAGAAGATGCAAACTCAATGAACAGTCAAAACTGATGAAAGACAAGAGGCAAAAACATATGCAACGGGTGGAAAAGTGTATATATTGTGCATAGTTCTCTCATAGACTACCATTTACAGTGATTCAACATTTCAGTGAAATTCGAAAATCAAATTTCATGCAAAACCATGGACTTATAACCACTCTAGTCTAATCAAGAACATTAATATCAATAACAAGACATACATGCACAGATTTACCTAGTTTTGTATTGAAAAAAAATATTCATAGTTTCATCATTGACCGCCATGCATAGTGAATCAACATTTTGGTGAAATTCAAAAATCCATTTCTTGTACAGAAATGTATATTTTCCTTCCCAATTCAAGCAAAGAACATTTAAGTACATTATCAAACATATATATATATACGGATATAGCATGTTTTGTGGGGGAAAACTGTCAATAATTTGCCTCATTATGATTTGATATTTTTGGATGAAGCACTAAATCTGCCACATCTTGCCTTCTTATGGTTGCACAAAATATGGTTACCCTCCCTCAAATGTATGAAATACCATATCTCTTCAAAAATTCTTGCTTGATAAATTGCGACTGTCCCTCCAAAACACAGCCCTCCGCTCTGTAATTTGTACCTAACTAATATAACAATTTAACCAATTGTTATGTAAATTGGCTGATGTTTCAGTTACTCCTGGGGTGAATACCGCAGTGGTTGGGGAGGGTCAAGTTTTAGAATGTCGGACAAGGGGGAGGGTCACATTTTAGACAGGGGGGTAGGGGGTGGGTCACATTTTACGGTACAGTTGTGCGCAAAATTCCCCGCCCACCCCTTTAATTACTCAAGGTTCGATCCCTTATACATGTCTGAGTTATGGCAGCGGAAATGAAAAAATCGTAACATAATGGCCGCAACGCAGCCATATTCGATCTTACCGTCTAAAAAATCAAGATGCATATGTATGACATAAGTCAATGTAATTGTACAACTTTGAATAAAATTGGTTGAGACTTGCCCGACTTTTATGGCTCTGCACATAAAAACGTAGCAAAATGGCCGCCACAAGGCCATATTGGATTATATCATGACAGGTCACAGTCCCTCCACAGGGCGAAGGAGCTTCAAAAATTCAC
This sequence comes from Ptychodera flava, assembly GCA_001465055.1. Lineage (NCBI taxonomy): Eukaryota > Metazoa > Hemichordata > Enteropneusta > Ptychoderidae > Ptychodera > Ptychodera flava. The sequence continues at coordinate 38,040 of LD362376.1, forward strand.
AGTGGGGAGGGGAAACAGGCAAAAATAAGTGGGGAGTGGGTAAAAATTAAGTTTGAGTGTGGGGACCAGGAGGGTAAGTCGAAAAATTTTCTGTGGGAGGGCAAATTATTAACAGCTTATTAGTTACCCTCTTGACTTAAAATTAGTCAGTTCACATTATTTGTCATGCACAATATATCTTATCATAGTAAGGACCTTTTTAAAAGTGCATTGTTCGTTGGCTGCACCTGTCATGAAACAAAGTGACGGTCATATGTATGACATGAGTCAATGTCCTTGTACCAACTTAGAAACATAGAGTCAATGACACTTGGATCACATTTGGTTCGATGTGGCAGGACAGAGTGAGTATACTTAACTAAGTTTACCCCTGGGAACATGTATACAAAGTTTCAAAGCAATCGGACAAGCAATTTCAGAGAAAAAACAAGTTTGACCAAACATGGGAAAAATTGCTTTAAAAATACAAATATTAAAAGTGAACCAAAATTTCAAGACACTCAACTAAGGTTGCCTCTAGAAACATGAATACCAATTTTCAAAGAAATCAGAATAGTTTATTCAGAGAAAATGACTTTTTGACCAAGCAATACGAAAAACTGCCCTAAAAATACATACATGAAAATTTCACCACAATTTTTTTAACAAATCTGATAAAAGATAACCCCAGGATGAACAGTATCAACTTTCAAACAATCAAACAAGAACTTTGGGAGAAAATGAGTTTTTGACCAAAATGGACAAATTGCCCCAAAATACAAATATGAAAATTGCACCACAATTTGAACAAATCTGATTAAGGCTAATCCAAAGATCATGCATACCAAGTTTCAGGGCAAAGGGACGAGAGCTCTTATAGAAGAAGATTTTTTGACCAGAAACGGGAAAAATTGTCCCAAAATACAACTATCAAAATTTCAGCACAATTTGAATAAATCATATTATAGTCACCATGAAGAAGCTGCATACAAAGTCTCAACCATATGTGGCCAGTGGTTACAGAGTTTTAACAATTTGCTGGATTTTCCCCTTTTTTACCCCATTTGCATATTTTTGACACTGATGTGTTCTTTTAAACAAAGTCACATCTCCACCTGTAGGTGCACCTGTACACCAAATACTAAGATGGTAGGTGCTGCAATTTGGGAGTTTTTGATGTGGACAGACATACATCAGCACACACTAACATATATACATTCATACAGATTCCGCCGACCTACCATATAAGCTCTCTTTTGTATTAATATATATATATATATATATATATATATATATATATATATATATATATATATATATATATATATATATATATATACCAAATGTGAGCTAAATACAATCTAAATCTTCAAATGTCAATGTTATATGTCTATTTTGAAACATACAAAGGTAGGCAAGGGCATTACATGTGCACTGTCTACCTTTTGATTCTATGCTAAAGATGTTACTGCTTTGGTGGATGCTACCTTGCACAAAACTATTCATTATTAGTCCCCGCGGACGTAGTCCGGAAGGACTATTGGGTTCCGTCCGCCCATATGTCCGTGCGTCCGTGCATCCGTGCTTCCGCAGCTGTAACTCAAAGATGCAAGACCCAATTTTATTCAAACTTGGCACAAGGACAAGGTACTCTGGGGTACATATGCACGTCAATTTGTTTTGCGATACGATCCAATATGACCGCCTGGCGGTCATTTTGTTGCGAGGTTTTCATGTTTAAAGCCATTACTCAGACATGCACAGACCTGTTTTGTTCAAACTTGGCACAAGGACAATGTGCTATGACATACATATGCATGTCAATTTTTGTTGGGATACGCCCCCAATATGGCCGTCTGGCGGCCATTTTGTTGCGTTTTTTTTCGTGTCTAACTCTATTATACAGACATGCCTGATCTGATTTTGTTCAAACTTGGCACGAGGACAATGTACTATGACATACATATGCATGTCAATTTTTGTTGCGATACGCCCAAAATATGGCTGTCTGCAGCCATTTTGTTGCGTTTTTGTGTCTGACACTATTACGCAGACATACCTTATCTGATATTGTTCAAACTTGGCACAAGGGCAATGTACTATGACATACACATGCATATCAATTTTTGTCACGATACGTTCCAAAATAGTCGTCTGGCAGCCATTTTTTTGCAGTTTTTTCACATTTTCAGCCATCATGGAGACATGCCTAATCTGATTTTTTTCAAACTTGGCACAAGGACAATGTACTATGACATACATATGCACATCAACTTTTATCACAATATTATAAATGGTTCCTTCCCAAAGACTGCAGGGGCCAATCAACTGGCAATTTGGTATTTGGCATGCATGTCATTAGCCCGAAACATCTGGCCAATAAAATCATGAGTGGTCATGTGACCTTGGCTGCCATGATGAATTTTCAAAACAATTCATTAACATTTCAACATTTTTCTTCTCCAGAACAAGCAGTTACTGTGTCCTGTACAAGTTTATACTACCAAAATGTCTACAAAATGCGTTAACCTTTTGGGGTCCATTCATTTGCATAACGATACACTGTGGAGGCCAGAACTTTTCAATGGATAGTGATATGATCAGAATTAGGTGTGTTTGTATTTTTTTAGATTTGCTGAAAAAATGGTTTGAAATTGGCCGCAGCAAGTAAAACTTATTTTTCAGTGCTGAAAATTTCCTTTTGAATGATGTGTGGCACATGTTGTATATGGAAAGTTTCCATTCTGAAACAACGTTACTTCATTGAAAGCAGCTTTTGTGCATTTTACACTTTCTTTTACAGGTGAAGAGGAGATCAGCTTTGAATAAAAGTAAATAAAATTAAAATCAGCAGTGTCGTTGTCCATTATTCATAGTATTTACAGTTATATCTGATTTCTTAAAAAAATAATTTCTGTACTATTGTAACTTTTCAACTTTTCAACTGTGTTAGTGTGAGTTGGGGAGGTGGGTATGCGCATTTATTTTATTGTTTTGATATTCTCTTTTTGGAGGATGTGCTTAGGCTTGGGGTCTGATTTTTTTCTACTCAAGAGAACAACCACAAGTCGTCCACATTGATGGCCCTGAAGAAAACGTTATTTTTATGGCCTGTACAGCAAGGTGTGGTACTGGACAAACCCAGTCCACTTTTCACAGAGCTAATACTATAACCCTATCCAATTTGGGCAGACTACAGTGAAGCGTACCTGATTTCAACAGATCAAAGGTTAACCTGGCTGAAATCAAACAATTATCATACAATAAAGTATGCCCCATGTTGTGGTATATTCTTGATAGCTGCCAAACAATAGCATATCAAAGGCCTGTCAAGGCGACTTGGCCACTTACCCTTTCCTGGGCCCCGCCTGAGCCTTATGCACACACCTAATTGTGGACTTCCTATCAATGCTACAAAAGTGTTTTTTGGTGGATGTATGTAACTATGGGACCAACATGCTTTCTTGTATTGAAGTATGATTCAACTATTGGATTTATGCACTTTCAATGTATTACAGTAACATAATTGATATTTTGCGGGGACTATGTCATTGATAATGACTTGTTCTGTATCTTTTCCAGTCTAAGTTTGACTGTTGTTAGTGACTTACATATACTGATTCTCAATACTGTTATCTCGACCGCCTAAAATAAAAATAAAAATTATTGTCTAATCGGTAAAGATTTTTTGTTCCGGCAAGAAAATTACATGCACTTCGAGTTTTCCAAAAGACAATGTCTTGTCCATAGAAGAGTACATCCCCAGTCTTTTCTCTCCATTAATACGTACTATTAACAAATTATAGAACCGTCCATTCAAGTGTCATACCTGTTTAGTACTCAAAATAATGCAAGCAAGGAAAATACAAATTTACTTGTTCTATGACATCGAGAAGAAATAAAATAGAGATTGCAGAATTAAAAAAACTTACCTTCATATGGTTTTCTCGTTTCCGACCAGGCAGTGTTAGACTGGGAGCAGCGCAATGTATCTTCTTCACTGTATCTTCTTCACTGAAGTTATGTCTCTCTGAACGAAAAGTTGTCAAAGTTTATCGCGTCAGAGTTAAAGAAACAACCAATCAACAGGTTGTGATGAACTGACGTCATTTTTCGTCATCTGGAGGTTGTCCTAATCCTAAACGTGAAGTATTGTGTGAACTGCTGTATTGATTAGAGGCGTTAGCGATGACGGAATTGAAGCTGACAAAACATCTTTCTAATTAAATAATTCATTTGTTCGAAGCATGGAAATATGTTACATACTCAAAGATAGACGAACCCACCAGTCGCTTTGCGTGTTTTTGTCGTTTTTGATAAATAAATATAGATTTTTAACTTATAAAGTCATTCCCTCTCTCCTATTACTTTTTTTACCTTCGTTCCGCATGTGATTTCGGATAGGTCACGTGATCGAGGGGCTTTTTTTTGCCTTTGTGCAACTTTGTACTCGCCAAACCATGCGGGTCAACGCATAGCGATCACACTGCCATTAACCGACCACACCACGCTCGTAAAATTAAATCAACACAAATTTTGCTGGAATGTATTTATTTTATTACGACACAATTAAGCCCACAGATTTGGGTTGGGTCTAACTCATAGACAACAAAGACCACTTGTAATCGCTGAGGGAGTGTGCATCAGGATACTCCCATGTTTACGACGCTCACTCACCAGACATTTTCGTTCAGCCTTGACATTGACCGCCTTTGTCTGTAAAACATCTGTAAAACAGCTAAATAGCGTTCTAAATTTAGAAATTATCTGAAGTTTAGAAAGTCGGACCTGAAGTGAAAAAGGATTTCCAATCAAGGATATATCGGATAAAAAACGATAATTGTCGCTTTCTATGCTTTAACCAGAGGGTTAAACTAGCCCACCAGTCGCTTTGCGTGCTTTTTCGTTTTTGACATTTAAATAAAGATTGTCAGCTTATATTAAGTCATTCCCTCTCTCCTATTGCTGTTTTTACCCACGTTCCGCATGTGATTTTGGCCAGGTCACGTGATCGAGGAGCTTTGCCTTCATGCAGCTTTGCACTCGTCAAGCCATGCGGGTCCACGCATAGCGATCACACTGTCATTAACCGATCACACCACGCTCGTAAAATCAAATCAAGACAAATTTTGCTAAAATTTGTTTTTTATTATAAAAATAATTAAGTCCAGAGACTTGGGTTTGGTCTAACTCAAAGACAACAAAGGCTTGTCATTACTGAGGAATTGTGCATCGGGATACTCCCATGTTTACGACGCTCACTCACCAGACATTTTCGTTAAGCCTTGACCTCCTACGTCTGTAAAACATATGTAACACAGCTAAATAGCTTTCTAAATTTAGAAATTATCTGAAGTTTAGAAATTCAGACCTGAAGTGAAAAAATTTTTCACACTAAGGATATATCGGATCTAAACCATAATTGTCGCTTTCTATGCTTTAACCATAGATCCTCAAAGAAAAAAACTTGAGGGTTAGGGAGCGTTCAGTTATTACGGGCGGGGACGGGCGTGCAAAATCCAGGGGGGTACCCTTAATTTGAAACTGCAAAGGGGAGTCATGTATTTTTCAAACAGCTCAGAGGCGGTCACTTAATTTTCATAAGTATCCGTCCCGTCAAAAAGCGGTTTCAGTGTTCAGAAATATTCAGGGAGATAAAAATGATTCACTGGATGATTTCATTGTCTGAAGTCATTTAACTGTTAACATAAACAAAAGTATAATTATCTGTCACATGAACATCTTGCCTTGGCAACTCTGAGCCTTGTCTTATTTTAAATCGAGCTCACTATGAGGGCAATGAACAATTCCTTTCACTTACATGTTAAAGATATAACAAGTTTTGTCAGGGAAAATATTTATAGTTACTTGTGGACTACCATGAAAAGTGAAATTATACTCATAGGTGAAATTCCAATATCATAATTGTTGTCCACATGTGAACTTTCAAATACCCTATTTGAATCAAGTACATTTGTATCAATTGTCAAAAAAATTATCATAGTTTTCTCATAGACTCCAATGTATAGTGAATCAATATTTCGCTGAAATTCCAAAATCCAAATTCTTGCACATATATCAACTTTTAACCATCCTAGTCTAAGTACTTTACAGTGAATTATCAAATGTCTATAAATACACAGATTTAGCTAGTTTTGTATTGGAAAAAATATTCATAGTTTCCTCATAGACTACCATGTATAGTGAATCTTCATTTCAGTGAAATTCCAAAATCAAATTTCTTGCACACATATCCATATGTGTGCAACATATCCATATGTCTATGGCCTCTCAGCTAGGCGACTGATGCCGTATGTTGCGGGTTCGAATCCGATTGAAAACTAGCCGTATTTTCTACCCTGGGTTGGTAACTCTGCTGGTGGACAGAATTGTCCCCGAGGTTATCGTTCGCCCAGTTAAAGCGATG
>LD362376.1:49951-64654 GCA_001465055.1 Ptychodera flava
GTTGTTTGCGTTTTGTGTATGATATTGTGTATAATATAAGTGTATATCATGTTTGGTTGTTCTATGTAAAATGTTGCTTAGCCATGGCGAGACGTACCCGTAATCTATGTGTCTTGTGTTAATCCGCACTGGAGCGGAGAGACTAATGATACTGTGCCACTGCGATCCTTTCCCACGAAGGCGCGACTTTGCACAATTTTTAAATATCGGATATTTACAATCTAGTATCGAAGTTTGACATATCGACGATTTCGGAACTAGTATCGATACTAGACGATACTAGAAAGACTTGCCCTGTGCCTGAGCACGCCGGATCTGTGAAATCTCTGATATTTACCCGATATTTTTCGGCGATTTGGAGACTCTAATATCGATACTAGACCATACTAGAATGACTTGCCTCGTGGATCGGCACGCCGGATCTGTGAAATCTCCGATATTTACCCGATATTTATCGGCGATTTCAGGACTCTAATATCGATACTAGACGATACTAGATTCAGTCAAATCGCGCGTAAATATCTGATATATATTGGAGATTTCACCACCTTACAGTTCTGGCCAAACCCGACTTCCAAGGACTGACTATAGCTTTGATACTAGACGTTACCAGATTCAGTGAAATCGCAAGTAAATATCCGATATATATCGGAGATTTCAGCCCTTTATAGATCTGGCTAAGCTAATCTAACTTCGACATTGTATGGTCTAGTAGCCGTAAATATCGGATATCATATAAAAGTGTAATGTCACGGTGTCCTCCAAGCGCTACGCTTCGAAAACAGAGTTTTGTTCATCAGTCGCTTATAATTCATTTTTGATTGGTGAGACGTGTTGAATGGTTGATTCTTTTATTTGGTAATATGTCGTTCCACTTACGTTTGGTAGGGAAGCTAGAATGTCTACTGTTTGATCTTGTTGTGTTTGTATAGGTTCATGTGAACCTGAGTTTGAGCTATTGTAGTTTTTGTGAAGTCTGGCGCTTATAAGTGTGTCGCCTATATTTCTGTTCCTTTTATATGCGATTATTGGTTGGTTTTGGAACAGTTTTTTTTAGTGTTTCGTCTTTTTCAAGTTCACTCCAGTTTTCTGTCAGGGCTTGCTTGATTTTTGTCGTTTCGATATACGGGCTATACGTTGTTATGAAGACTACTGTATTGTTGGTGGCGTTATTTCTTTCGCTTGACCCGAACTAAATTTATACCTTGTGCATGACGTGTAAACGTGAGATCGCTTAGATCGCTGATAAGGAATATTTACAGAGCGACTAATCAGATTCCCTCCGGTTTAAAAAACTACACGTGTAAACCCACCTTTAGTCAACACAACTAATTATGCTAATCCGTGGATTTATCAGGGATTTTATGGGTTGGTGAACATCGCGAAAGATAGGAAAGGTCACTAAAACGGGCTTTTTCATTTACATCTCTATCTTTCAAGTGTTGACCAACCCTTGATAAGTCCACGGATTAGCATAATTAGTTGTGTTGACTAATTAATTACAAGATGTGTATATGAGAGATAAGCGTCCTTGTAATGGGTTGTTGAATGAATAAAGGGTCAAGAGGCTTGTTAAGGTTATATAACCATTTATTTTAATTACTCCGATCAGTCAGAGCATGAAGACACAGTCCCTGTATCCACAGAGGGACTGTACGAAGAAAAGGAGAGGAATTGATAGAGAAAACAGTGAGAAAAACTCAATAATAAACTTATTAATAGTTTATGGGTCGCCTGTGGTCAGAGGGGGAAATTTGATCATTAACACCTGTTAAGTTTGTAAGGAGGGGAGTCATTAGCAAAAATCTGAGAGTATTTTTGTGTGTTTGTGTGTGAAGGTATACACAAGCAATGGGGGGGGGGGTCATGAAATGTTTGTCATCTAAAAAGGGGGTTATCAATTTTTTGGTGCAATGGGTAGGGGGTTCACTTATTTTGACTAATGCACTGGAAGAATTTGCCGGCCAATCCCCGGCCATAATAACCGAACGCTCCCTTAGACTAACCCTCCAGTCACTTTGCGTGTTTTTATCATTTTTGATATTCAAATAATGATTGTCAACTTATAAAGTCATTCCCTCTCTCCTAATGGTCTTTTCCCTACTTTCCGCATGTGGTTTTGGACAGGTCACGTGATCAAGGGCTTTGCCTTCGTACAGCTTTGTACTCGCCAAGCCATGCGGGTCCACGCATAGCGATAACACTGCCATTAACCGATCACACCACGCGCGTAAAATTAAATCATGAAATAGTTAGCTGAAATGGATTTATTTTATTACGACATAATTTAACTTTGGTTGGGTCTAACTAACTCAGAGACAACAAAGACTACTAAACTTGTAATTGCTGAGGAAATGTGCATTAGGATACTCCCATGTTTACGACGCTCACTCACCAAACATTTTCAGTCAGCCTTGACATTGACTTCCTTAAAAACATCTGTAAAAGATCTAAATAGAGTTCTAAATTTAGAAATTATTTGAAGTTAGAAAGTCGGGCCTGAAGTGAAAAAAGGGTTCCAACCAGGGATATATCGGATAAAAACTATAATTATCGCTTTCTAACTGGCGTTCTAAATTTAGACATTATCTGAAGTTTAGAAAATCGGGCCTGAAGGGGAAAAGGGTTTCGAATCAAGGATATATCGGATAAAAACGATAATTATCGCTTTCTATGCTTTAATAAGAGGGTTAAACTATCCCACCAGTCGCGTGATTTTTAGCTCACGTGTTCACACACACGCGTAATGTCAAGGCGCTGTCTGCATGTCTGTCTGTCTGTCCGTGTGTGTGTGTGTGTGTGTGTGTGTGTGTGTGTGTTGAATATACAAAAGGACCAGCTCATCACTTGTTAAATTGTCTCACGCCACGAAAAGTGAGGAGCGCAGCCAGCGGTAGAAATAGGGCAGGGGACCAGACGACGTAAAGTTCCACTCAGTTGAAGAGGAGATGTTGTTTGCACACTCTAACCTAAATGTGTGATTATTAACAGCTGTGAATAATAAAATTGAAGACAGACAAAAATTGTTCATATCGAAAGTACTATATGATGAAGTCATAGCAAAAAAAATAGGTAACTTAGATTTAATCCATTTCGAACTACTAGACTGGCAGATCATATGAATGTCTTTACTTAACGAAATTTTCCCTTTATAAATTATACATTCATCATGAATATGTAAGGGAGTAAAATAGAGTGCTTATAGATGAAACTTCCTTTTTATGAACATCTTCAAAAAGCGTATCCTCTTTCCCAACAACGTATTTTAAAGCACGTTTCCTCAAACATGAGATTTATTTCGAACCGTCTAACGGTCTGTAACCGATCAGTCGCCTAACTCGGTCGAGATTGTAGATACCGGTTGAATTTGCTGAAGTTAAATTGAAGACCACGAATCTCTCGGATAGTTTTGTCTTGATGGCTTTAAGGAAAGCATGAACACAGTCTCTCTGACTGAGGTACACGCGGCGCAGACATTCTCCCCTCTTGCCGTTCAAAGCGTTCGGATTGTCTTCAAATGTTACCCATCCAAAACGAAAACAGACAATATCGATTCCATAACGGACAGCGAACAACTTTCCGAGCGCTTCACCAGTTAATTTACTGACGCCATACAGACCATCGGGAAGCGGGTCGTCCAACTCAGTAAACTTACTTGATGGCGCCTTCTCAAGACTGAAAGATTCCGGATTGTCAAAATTATCGACCACGTGACCGTTCATGATGTGATTAGAACTTGCAAATATTACTTTCTTTACTTCTGCATTCACACATTCCAGAAAGACGTTATAGGTCGCCGTCACGTTGTTTTTGATGACGCTTTCCCATGATGCTCGGGCAGAGCTGTCAGCTGCCAGGTGGATAACACAGTCGAGGTCATCGAACTTTCCTTTCAGCTTATCTGCATCGCTCAAATCTACGCCAATCGAACCATCAACTTCGTCGTCAAACATTGTGAACAAAACCAATTCGAAGTCGTCGTGTTGGGGGATTTTCTCCCTCAAAATACCACCGATAAGTCCCGCAGCACCTGTAATACCTATTCGTTTGATCCGCGGGTCGTTTGCAGGTGCTGGTTCAGTCGCCGTCGCCGTCGCCACTTCATCATCATTGGATTTTCCGTTCGCGTACCTCGATCGCCACCACTTGCAGGTTTTCCATCCTATTAATACAGCTCCTCCAATTCCAGCCGCTGCCAAACATAGTTTAACAGAAAATGTAACATTTGGAAATGCTTCGGTACGTTCACTCACTTCCATCTGCGAGTATGCCATCCTCAACTCTTACAGTTCTGACAGTTTCTCCCGAGTAACTTTGGCCTTTTGCTGATGACCTATCAAATTCAAAGGCTAATCTCGCCTATGCACAGACAGACTTAAATGCAATGATATAACATGTGCGCTTATCTTTAACCAGTGATAAAGTTCAGACATTACGTTGCCATGCCATGGTTATACTGTACTCTAAAACTCTAAATTTTAACTTGCACTCTTCTGCATAAATGTATGTGATGATCAATATTTAATAGATTGCGTATGTGTGGGAGAGGGGGTGTTTGAACTTTCTTTTGCTTACAATCATTTTATGAACTTGCCTGTTATACCTTTTCGAGTTCTGCGATTTTTTCCTCACCTTTGTGAATATTTTACAAACACTGAAACATCAAAAAGATTTTGTCACAATACACGTGCACTATTCGTATCTTTTCCATTCAGGCCTACAGATGATACAGAGCAATCTGTCTGATTGATCATCGAGCCCAAACTCATACGTCTAGATATTAAAGTATATAAACTTCGATGATCATCGAAGTTTCTTTAGTTTGATAGGTCTATTTGGACAGTTTTACACCGACAGTAATACTACACTGTTTAGTGAATATAACATTTTGTGTAATACAAGTTCTGGGGTCCATTGTCTTTCGCGTGGGAAATTTTCGTAGATTTTGATTATAACAAGATGCAACGACATGCGACCTGCAACTTTTAAAATGGACAACCTCGGATAGGCCATCTGCATAGGGCAGGTAAAGATATTACAGCTCTGCGTGGCATAGCTCTCTCTGCATGACAGGGCTGCATGTGTGTTAGGCTGCGTTCATAATCAAAGTAAAACTTAAGTTGCCCACGCGGAAATAGTTGAAAAATGCAAGTTTAATCGAATAATATAATTTGTCACTACAGAAATTTACAAAAAAATAGGATTTGCCTTCCTATATTATAAAAGCAAGCATGGGGTCTCTGAAGTTACACGAGCGTATATAAATAATGACAGACCAAAATATTTCCATTGACAATGATTACATGACACATGAGTTTTAATAACTCTTTTACTAGAGTAAATGAAGCAAGACAATTAATTTTAATAAATGAACAAACAATGTGCATTTTTCAAGTTACACTATACAATGACAAAGAACAAACTCAGGAATGTACACAACAATTACAATAAAGTTAGATAATGTAAGACTTTTGAAGTGCAACTTTGGAAATAATTTGAGTTGTGACAAGAATGATTCAAGATGGGTTGTTTTGTTGGACTGTTATGCATTTCAAATTGTGTAGGAGCAATGACATGACCAAGTCAAAGTAAGTGAATTTGGTGTGATTGACAGTTGACATCTTTCACTATCGTTTCTGTGCTCCCTGGAGGTGAATGCCATGGGCTATAATTGGTTATTAATTATGGTCAGCCCTTCAGAAATCTGTTGAGAGAAAAAGGGATACATATATCAAAATATTTGCAAATATATGCAAATGAACTAATTATGATATGGGGAAACTCATGAAACTTTCAAAAATGTATTCAAAAAATATAGTAAAATGTAAGTATGATGACTCATGGCATGCTCATTAAGCAAAAGCATATATGTTAAACGAAACTTGGATCAAATTCATTCCATTCAGTTTTGTTGATGGCTTAATTTAGCTAATTATAATATGAGATACTCATAAACTTCAAGCATGACTTAAAGTAAGTATAGCTGCTGAAGCTTTGAAGTCATATCAAATTAAGTTACAAATATCACATTCACTTTCAACATATAGCCCAAGTACAGAATTTCATTATGTACAAGTTTTAAATCAGAGTTACATGGTCATCATAAATGTGTTAGTAAATGTAACAATGTATTTCAAGAAGTCCAATCAAATGAATTTTGATACATTGCCGTATTAAAGTTTCATTACATCTTTGGATAAGATCAATAAGATTGTGTGACTTTCAGATTTTCTCCACTAAATAATGTCTTTAATTTACAATGTGCTTGACTGGCTGCCGGGGCTGGCTGCTGCTGTTTATTATCAAGCTGAGATCACAAACAACTACTCTGCTAGTGTTTATCTGCCAATGCATACGCACTTGTACATCTGCAACCCTTTTACCTGTTTACACGTTCACTCACTGAGCACAGCCGTCTTTCAAAGTTTTATTTTGATAAATGTATTCGTTAAGAAAGCAGATTCAAGTTTCGTTTTCGTTACTCTTCAGTGCAGATTTGTTTCCTCTAACTAACAGAGCCGATTCCTAACAACCAAGGTCATGTAATTTGAAACTGTCTGCATCTCACGCACTACGTAGCTGCAATATGTGGCCTCCTTGGTCGACTGAGCCCGTTTCGATTACGATGTAAACTTGTACTCTTTCAACCGAGGGTTGATTAATGCGTTTCACAATAAGCATTGCCGAGATCCATGGCTCCAAATAAAGTTTACACCCATTTACCAAGCACAATGCAAGGTGCAATTACACTCTCGAGTGAAGTCGACCGTCATACACTTGCACAAAGAGAACGGCAATCACTGTCAAGGGCATACCACTTTACGGCAAACATAGAAAACAGTCAGTTGACTCCGTGTACGTTGGAGAGAACATGTCGCAAAACTCTAATTTTACGACTTTTTGTGTTTTACAACAGCAAGAACAATTATTTTGCGATGTCGGGCGGATTTTCAAGGGTTTTCAGAAAAAAAGATTCTCAGATTTGAAGGACTTAAAATGATTGTGGGCGTGTAGAGACGTCATGAAATACCTTTTGAAGCTTGAATTGTCCAGAGCTTAGTTAATTCAACCGCTGGTGCACCCATCGGACGGGAAGCATATTGATTTTTATACTTGCCCGAACGCAAAATTCACCAGCCACGGCCCGGCCCGGCGTCGGGCGATAGGAATTTTTGAGCCCTGTACTGGCTAATGAATTGCAAGTATTTATTATTATTTAAATCACGCAGGCTGCGGTTTTGCTGTGTTTTCAAAATGTCACAACATGCTTTTATCTTGTGCCGTATGACTGCATATGCAGCTATCACAGAGGGCAACAACATGTCAAGTGTACAAAAGCTGCTGTCATCGATATGGAGATTAGCCAATCACAAGTTTGGATTCACGCTATGTTTTCATTCATGCACAAATGTCGCAAAAAATCGAGTTTTTCCGCCGTCAGACAACGCGTCTTCCTTCAGTGTTCCTTCATTCAAGCCGTAGGATCGATGACATGATGACCCAAAGTTTAGTGGTAGAAAAATACCACCAGAAAAAAAAATTGGTGGCAGATTGACAGGTTTTGGTTGCAAATTCCGTGCACCATTGCCACCGATTATTTCGAACACTGTATTGTATCATATTGTTGCACCAAAATCGATCCATTCCGATGCTTGAATCTGCATGCCGAAGCTGAACTGAACGGAAAATTGCAAGTATAATGTACATATACTAAACAAAAATTACTATTTTGCGATATTGTCAAATCCCCACCTGTTGGGCGTGTAGCGATCAAATTTGCAGCTGCCGGAATACGATGTCCGATCAATTTCTCTGCACTCCCGTCCCCGCGGAAAACACTGATAAGTGCATACACGGAATAACAAAAAAAACAAAAAAACAAAAAACAAGACCAGAAAACCGATGACTAAACAAAACGCGATAAAACCTAGGTTTTATACCCTACACCAGCGGGAACAGAACTATGGTTCAAAGATCATGATGCCCATTGGCTATACAAAGTCTTCAAAAGTCATGCGTTAAAACAAAGTCTGTTTTCGATGATATTCACATGGTTACGTTATACAACTTTAGAGTCCTGTTTGAACATCAGGCTACACGAAAAATACGAAACAAATAAAAAAATATAACGAACAGCTATCGACAATTTCATAATCTTGCAAGACAATTAAGACATACGGCTGGACACTTGGGCGATATAGGACACCGTTCTGGCCTCCGGCCCATTCATTTTGTCAAATTGATCCGCTACAGAGTTGTTGTTCATTCGTAAATGCTCATGACCCCGGGACGGCTATCGGTGTTTTTATGCATTCAGTAATGATTGACAGATAAATGTATCAAAGTTAACAAATTTCACAAATTTCACGTAGCTGACAAACCTGTGATTGGCAGCGTTTAGATAATGGTTGCCGCGTTCTCGGAATTCAGTCTGTTTTACCCAGAAACGAACCACTGGTCTCCATAGTTACGATGCAAATGTTGGCCTTGAAGTGATCAGTATTTCAATCCGTGGTTGATGTTGTGTTAAACATTATAACTCAATCGTGTTTTTGCTGTCGTTTTTAACATTGCAACTTTCTGAATAGTGGAATTTCACTTGCAGAATGGACGTCTTTCATACGTTTATGATTGCGGCTTCTTGGATGGTTCAGTACGCAAGGGGTAATAGTTTGCCTGTAAGTTTCATGGGGAAAAAGCGATAGCGGTTACAGAGTTGCTCTCGGCCTCTACATTTCACAAAAATGTCAGTATCGAAGTTTTCATCTTTTAAACTGTTGTCGCCATTTTGATTTCGACTTTCAAATCTTAAACTTGTCACTTAGGAATTTGTTCTGGCGTACGCAGCTGGTTTGCCAATGTGGGTTTCGCGTTCATCACACGTCCTGTAGACGACAGACTGCCAAAGTATATTGCTTGAATTTCACTATCACTTCACCATCAATGCTTTCATCTAACGTTTATTCTTCGATTCACGCTATTATAAGACCGCGAACATTTAGCAACTCAAGTTGTGCGTGTATGATATCAAACACGGCAGGAATAAAAAAACAGCGCAAGGAGATACACGCGCACCGGTACATGTCACTGCCCCTCATGAAGGGACTGTGTTTATGTCGATAAAATAAAATAACACCATTGAAAATGGTGTGCTCGACGAGAGAGAGAGAGAGAGAGAGAGAGAGAGAGAGAGAGAGAGAGAGAGAGATGAACTGGTAATTGCTCTACCGTATCTTTCTCATGTTGATTTACATTCTACAAAGATAGGAGAAAAAAGCCGATCGATTTTTTCCACTGAAGACTGGAGCGTAAACATTCAAATGAAATAACACAAACTCACTTTCATTTCTGGAGCCTTGGGCAATCTATAAAGCACTATAAGGCTAAATCTGTATTGAGAAAGGGGTACTGTATAGAGATACTTTCAGTCGAGCGAAACTTCAATTGGGAAAGGGCAACGCGTACGGCAGTTGGCAGAAGTTATCGGAGCTATATCTAGGCTATGCTTATTTATTTGCAGTCCTGTGATCAGACATGATTCGTAACACTCTGAAAAAGCCATAAAATAACTTACCTGCTGTATATCAACAACATATAACTGTATGGTTCTCAAAGAAAGCTACGTTAATTATAAATACGTCCCTCTGCAACAGTGATACCGATAACGGTTGCCAGCAGGTACATTATGTCGGCCTTGGATCCGGATCAACTGCGTTCATGACGACATTGACTATGCGCATGCGCACTTGATGTTACACGTGATCTAGGGCTGGACCCTTAGTACTAAAGGGTGGGGTTTTTAATACTCTATATAACTTTTGTCTCCATAGGACCTTGCCACCAATTTCCTTATTTTGATGTCTGTTTTTTTAAATAAAAGTTTCACCAGCCTGTTACACAGTACTGGAGGTTTCCCATCATGATTGGTACCCTCGGAAACTCCTTAGTGGTCTACTGTGTCTCCCATGTGTACATATATTCACAGACTGGTTTTTAAAATTCTGAAAACGTACCTTTATGGACACCTTTCTTCT
Source organism: Ptychodera flava (assembly GCA_001465055.1). NCBI lineage: Eukaryota > Metazoa > Hemichordata > Enteropneusta > Ptychoderidae > Ptychodera > Ptychodera flava. Next base: position 59,986 of record LD362376.1, read on the forward strand.
AAAATCCTATTTCAAATGATTTAGAAAAATGTGCTTGATTGAGAAAGAAGATAGTATTTTTGTAAATTTTTCCACTGATTGTGTCTTCAGCAATATAGAATAAGGTGATGGAAAGTAGGGAGACTAGTTGCACTTACGGTATTTTGTGAAACAAATGGATATTGATTTATTCCAAGCAGAGAGACAAAAGAAATTTACATGCTGACTTTTCAGAGAATGACCCCTTCAGTTTGTGATAACTTACTACCCAAAAGTCTGGCATTTATAGTACCTGCAGAATGACTTGTATGGTTATTTAATGATTTCTTTGAAATTTATAGAGATATATGTAAACATACTTTTTATAGATGTAATTAATTATACATTTAGGGGTTTTATATTACTGCTTTCAGGCATAACGATAAAAAGTTATAAACATTCTAACGTTGTGTGTACAAATCAAACTGAATTGTGGATAATTTATTGTACCGTGTGTTAATGCTACCCTAAGGTAGAATAAGTAGACTACCAAGAGGCTATGCAAAATTTACTCATGGCATATGATTGCATATAGAAATGTTCGAAAACATTCTAGGAATAGAGGCAATTTTCTGGTATTTCCAAAACTGATTCACTGAAAGATGCTTTGTTGAAAAATATAAAACCATGTCACCATGCTTGATTTAAGACAACATCATAGTTGTAGGGTTTCCTTTGAGAAGCCACTGATGCAAAAGTGCTGACTCGGCACTTTCTCATAAGTTTTAATATATTAAATAGGTGGCATCTTTGTTATTGGATCAGTAACTTCATACCTTATGTTTATATCGAAAATACTACATGTAGAAGACATGTATTTCACCACTGTAGTAATGAAATGTACATGGCATTTTGTCAACTTTGGTCAAGACAATACTGATATATATTCCTTAGTAGGAAAGTCTCTTAAATTTGTTAATTAGTTATTGTAATGCAAAAATGCTAAACCACTTAGAGTACTGTTATATCAGAGTATTTTCAATTTATTTAGCAAGTTTTGTCAACTTTGGTCAGGTCAATGCAGACATATATCTGTGATGAGGAAAGTTAGTTGCATACACAAATGGACAGTGTCATTCTTTGTCATAATTCTTAGACAGACAAACAAACAGACAGACAGACAAATACAAAGACAGATATACACAGAAAATTTAAAACGTCAGTAGCACAAAAGTTCATTCGAATGAACACACAAGCTAAAAACCCTAGTCATGTAATACTCTTCCAAGTCCTCTGTGCCCCACTCCTTATAATTTAGTGCATCCTCCCTTGCTATGTAAATGAGCAAAAATAAGTCAAAATATTACTTCAAAAATTAATTTCTGCTGAACTATGCAACCAACAGCCCCCAAAACTTTGTCAGATCAAGTTTCCATCCTAAAGATTCTGTGTACCTATTTTCATGACATTTGATGAATGAGTTTGAGAGATATCGACGATACAAATCCATAACACACACACACAGACAGACAGACATACATATTACAGACACACATACAGACTAACAAACGCCAACCTATGACATTGGCCCACTTAGGTGGGCTACGCCCACCGCGTGGGCCAAAAATGGCGAGGCGGCTGGAGGAATGAAGGGGATTCGAAAAATCTGGGGGTAGTAGAGGGGGACTTGAAAGTTTTGCTCTGCCTGTAAGGGGGGACCTGAAAATATTTTGGTTCCCAAAATTTTAATGTCATCCAATGGTTCTAATGTTAGTAATAATTACTCAAAATCTATAGCGATTTTATCGCATTTCATGACTTTTATCTCAAAAGAATCTACGAATGTATGGATGCCATTGAATTTTCGTAAAAGCAACAAGTTGGCCTTGTAACGGGACCGGAGCTGCAACTTTTGATAATTGTTTTCCAATATTTCTGAGCAACAATTTCTTGCTGTCTCCACACAACATAGCCTGTATATACACATATTGGTGATAATTGAATTGGAGTCAAGACTGAAAGTCATTTTTCAATGATACACATGCAAGGTACCCGTATACATAGGCTGTTGGAAAGCTAAATACAGTCCAACATGCTGTAGGGAGTAGAACAAGTACGCAGTTGTATACACTGAACAAATATATTGTCAAGATTATCAAGTTAATGCAGCTACTGCCCTGCTACTGCCCACGGGCAGTGTCACTGTCGATGCATACCGGCAGTGACAGAGATAGCTCAGACTCTGATGTAGTTGAAGAAGAGTTTGGGTCATAGGGCGCTTGTGACATTGAAACATACTTGTACACAAGATCGGTCCAGAGAGCAACAGATGGAAGACCAGGAGACTTAAGTATTTTTGAATTCTGGCACATGAGAACAATCAAATAATAAAGAAAAAAAAGGGGTCACCATGCTTGATATTCTTCAAATGTACGATGAAAAGTCACTTTTTCACGAAAATCACTTAAAACAACATATGAAATCATTCACTTCAAGTTCATGCAGTGATTGAAAGTTTAACATTCTCATCGTACAATAATACAAAAGTAAAATTTTGAACAGTGAAGACTCTAATTTACATGAAAAAGTGTGACTTATTTTTTTTAGAATATTTGCCATTATCACACCCAAATTTCAGAGATAAAACGTTTATTTGATGGAATATTTTAACCTTCAAGTATTGCCAATTTTATGAAACATTTATAAATAGAATCTAAGTCATAAATGTCGTGCACTTTTGAAAAAAAAATTTCGGTAGGTCACCGCGCTCAGTTATCCACAATTTGGCAAAATCACAGACTCGCAACGGGTATCGTTTAAGGCGTGAAGCGGTTACGTTACCCATCCATGTTCGCCTCGCCTCAGGTTGCTCTCGCCTCTCTTTTCCGAAGAGTGCCGACCATGCATCCTTCGGTAGTTTTCGGATTTTCGCCAATTGTTAAGCGAAAATATGTTCGGCAAAGTTTGTGTTGTTGTTGTCGTGTGGTGCTGAGCGGAATTGACGTGCTGGCGAAAACGGGAGTGTTTTGAGCTTCAGGAAAGTGAGTTTTACCGTTTTAAAAATTCCTCTCATATTTTTATGAATATGTAATGAGTGTGTTTGAACCAAATTTGAAAGTCTTTTATCGATACTGTCTGGTTTTACTCAATGGTTTACGGTCAGTCATACCGTCTTTTTCACGTGCATCAAGGAAGGACATGTTTATGACACTGCCGGCGTGTTATGTTTTGATTGGCGTGAAGCAGTGTTTCTGGCCTGAGAGCTCGCAAAGTAACTATGGTTGCTACGCGACTGGCAGTACGATGCCATCTCGTCGTATTTTTCGCATAATCTCGTGCAATTATCAACCACAAACAAAGTCTCCAAAAAGTTTAACACCTTTGAAGCTCATTTTAATATGAAAAGCCAATAGTCTACCGAGACGACCATGGAACAAAAGGCATGAACAAAAGGCATGCCGCGTTTCCAGTCTGCCCATATTTGTCTGTGGCAAAATGTAGCAAGGAATTTGAATACTCTTTTATGATTGTTATTTTGTGTGCTCTTAGTGATTGCCATTGATGACCTGGCCAGAGTTGAATGAACTCAAATCGGCTTAGACTGATAAATCTAAAAAGTCCAATGATGCATTTAAATATGAATCAATTTAAGAACTTGCCCTAGGTATATGGCTCTAAAACTTGCTGATAACAGGTAGTGTCAAACATCTGGGAACAGAATTGCGCAGTAGGCCTACATGTTTTATTTTTTCAGTGCGTGCATCGGTAATAAATAAGCGGCTATATGACAAATTGTGAGTGGGGGACTTGAAAAATTTTGATCATATAGAAGGGGGCTTGGAAACTTTTTGAGGGTACGAATAGTGCACGTGTATTGTGACAAAATATTTTTGATGTTTCGGTATTTGCAAAATATTCACAAAGGTGAGGACAATGCAAAAAAATCGTAGAGCTCGAAAAGGTATAAAAGGCAATTTTATCAAATGATTGTAAGCAAAAGAAACTTCAGACAACCCCCCCCCCCCAATCTGATATAAAGCTTAGAAAAACATTGATCATCACGTACACTTATGCACTGCAGAAAGATTGAAGTTCGAATTTAGAGTTTTCGAGTAAATATCACCGTGGCGTGACTACAAACTTAATGTTCGAGCTTTATGACTGGTTAAAGATAAGCACATGTGTTACATCATTGCATTTAACCCTGTTTTGTGCATAGGCAAGGTCAGTCTTTGAATTTGATAGGTCACCTGACACCAACAGGTCAAAGTTGCTTGGGAGAGACTGTGAGAGTTGAGCTGGATGGCATACTCGCAGATGGAAGTGAGTGAACGTATCGAAGCATTTCCAAATGTTACATTTTCTGTTAAACTATGTTTGGCAGCGGCTGGAATTGGAGGAGCTGCATTAATAGGATGGAAAACCTGCAACTGGTGGCGATCGAGGTACGCGAACGGAAAATCCAATGATGATCATGAACTGGCGACGGCGACTGAACCAGCACCTGCAAACGACCCGCGGATCAAACGAATAGGTATTACAGGTGCTGCGGGACTTATCGGTGGTATTTTGAGGGAGAAAATTCCCCAACACGACGACTTCGAGTTGGTTTTGTTCACAATGTTTGACGACGAAGTTGATGGTTCGATTGGCGTAGATTTGAGCGATGCAGATAAGCTGAAAGGAAAGTTCGATGACCTCGATTGTGTTA
>LD362384.1:7299-23185 GCA_001465055.1 Ptychodera flava
ATAAGTATTGTCATGTTCGTTAATTTTATATATGTTGCGCTCTAATTAATCATTACAACAAACATAAACAACTATAAACAGGCTGTTTCCCATTTTTTGATGATATAACGAAACACCTATCCAAAATGTTCAAAATGTTTCTGATTTTTTGCATGCATGCATATCAATGTGTTGTGCTCTGGTTAATTATATCGACAAAGTGAACAGAAAAAAGTGGTCCAAAAGTTCACCTGTCAACGGATGCTTTTTTCTTTTACAAACGGGCTCCCTTTTGTCATCTTTTGATGATCTCAACAATTCACATGCTAACTGTCATTTTCTGATTTTTGCATGTATGTTATGCTTTAGGCCTAATGTATTTATATGAACAGCAAAAAATAAATAGAAAAATTGGAGTTACCTCCTACTTTTGAGTTAGGGGCCCTGTAGTACCCTTAATCCACGCTTCTTTTACTACAAATTGACAGAATTCTGTGCCGCCATTTTTTAAAAGTAAATCCTAGCAAAAACACACGCCTAAAATTGTGGGTAATACAGTCATTTTTGTGATTTTTGCGTATGTTGTGTATAGAGTGAGTAAGAACAAAAAATAGTGTTCACATCTTACTTTTTGAGATACATCTCACAGCAATCTGCAATACCCTTTGCTCTTATCTTGCAATTAAGACCACTTTAAGATCATTTGTGCTACAATAACATGTCGAAAGATATTAAGAAAAATATAACGTCACTTTCAAATCGTGCTTTTGATGGCATGTACTGAAATGAAATCTTCTTGAAGAAGTTTTGAAGACAAATTACAGTCCTCAACGCGTAGGGAGTTGGTTAAGACTGAAATACTACTACTAGAGTTCTAAACATTCTTTTATAAGCATTGTAATGAGGAAATATGTGTGTTGCTGCCACGCAATGAAGGCTCGTTATGAAAAGCGCAAAGAAAACTGACAAGTCAACATTTCTCTGCAGGGTTCTTTTGTAAACTAAGGATTAATCTTGCCATTTCATCTTAAAATATAGAAAGGTATCACAATTGTTTTCAATATATACATTTTCAAAATTAATTATCATTCCAAGTCTTTTTGTACAAGTTTCAAAAAATGACAACATCGCAAGGATGTTTTCTTGCACTTTTACATGGAAAGCAATACTGGATTTCTGAGCCATCCTATCTTAAAACTCCATAAGCTGTGTCTTTTGGCTATTTTTTGAGAACTTTTGTTTTGTGGTTTCCCTACACTTTCTACATTAAATCCCTAAACTGTAATTTAATGCCAAGTATTTAGTATATTAACACAACCTATATGAGTATAATCTCCATTGTTATTGTTGAAAATTGAATTCAAGTTCGGCCTAGAATTCATTTGTAAACAATAAACAATGGTCACTACACACATACAAGCTGTGTTGACAAAAAGAATATTCGAAATTTCAGCATGAAAAACGCATTAGGGTCAGACACGGTAGTTGATATTCAGAAGCAGAATAATGAAAAACTTGCCACAAGTTACTGTAACAGCTTATGTTCCTTCAATGACCGGGGCTGAGCCTGCAAATTCTTCTAGTGCGTCTGTAAGAATTAAAGAAACAATGGCCAATCCTGACTGATGAATCATCCCCTGCCCTTCTTCACCAACGGTTACCCCATCACCGTAGAGAAAATCTTTATTGTGTTTTTAATTTTGAAATTTAGCAGTATTTGGCTTGGCATTTTAGTCTGGGATTAAATTATATTTTCAATAATGACACAGAGTATGTCACAGGCTCCGATAGGTCACTGTTTTGTATAGTTTCTCATGATTTACATTCTTTCCTTCTGTTTCCCTGCTTTTTCTATTTTATCCTGAAAACATCGTGAGCAACCGCATTTTTCCCTCTTCTGTTGGCAGAACCGAAAAGTTCAGACATTTAGCTAAATTTTAACTTTGCGATGTGCATGCTGGGAACAGCAGTCCAAGGGAAGGCCGATCGTCAGCATCGAGTTTTTCCTGGTGAGTTTTCTTAAATTCCACACCAAACACGACTGGTTTTGAGCACGCTTCTGCACCATACTGTTAAAAAGGTAACGGACTTGAACATTTTGTAGGTCATCTAGTTCATATGAACGCCTTTCTGTCGCGAGCGTGGTGCGACGCGCGATGACAACGCCGCGTCGTCAGGACGACAAATCGTTGAAAGTGGCCATGTAAGGAAATATAATAACGCATACCCATACTTACTTCACGGCGAAGCCGCCCGCAGGCACGATATATTGTCCGTATATCTGTACCTAGCAAGTTGTTTTGTACAACTGAATTATGATACATGGCGCAGTGGTTCATTTCATAAAAGTGACCGTGGAGTTCTGATCGTATGTGACCCGAGGTGAACTCTGATCGGACGCCTCCCCTTCTTACATATTACTCCGGTATAAAGCTAATATAAGACCAGGGAGAGAGAAACGGTATACACTGCAATGGTTAAGTCCGGGGGTTAAGTACGTAGTTGTCTGTCAAATGAAGAAATGCCGTCGTAGCTGTACAAACAATTCCTGTACTTTAGTTGTGGTAAATTTGACTGTCCAGACGTTGAACACCATGGTAACCAGATACAAACCGAAAATGCTCCCGTGTTTCAGTATATGTTGCAGTTGTGTGTAAATTGACACGTTTCTCTGTCTCTATTTCCTCGTTTTCAATTTAATTATTTTGCAGTTGGTGATTATCAAATTTCCCCACTTCTTCTCATAATCAACATCACTAACAAAGTTGAAGTGGAAGCAGCCATTATAGATATAAAAACAAAATTTACAAAGTTTATTATTAAATATACAAATTGTCAACTATTTGACGTGAGAAAGTAGTACGTCTTTCAGTTCAGTGATATTAAGCAATGACTGTATAATTTCAGCAAATCTGGTTCAAGTATATTTGATTTATTTCCTTATGCAAATATCATTAAATATAAAAATTAGCAATCAGCTAATGAAACTGCTTAGTTTCTTTCACTACAAAGTTGTCATATCTTTGTATCACCACTTCATGTGGCAAATGTTATCGTCTTTGGTCAAGTCCTTCAAGTTTCATATCCCTTATTGTGAAACGTCATTGAATATGCAAATTACTTAGTAGCTGGCGCGAAAATGCTCATCCCGTCTGTGGCTGCGCGTGTTGGACCCATACAACCGGTATGTTTCCATTCACAAGATATCCCACCATCTAAATGTGCATTTCCAAAATGTTTAAATGACAACTGTACTGAAACTGGCGACCGCAGCTCGCAGTCAAAGCAGCTTCATTTAAACGAAAGGACGCAACACAAATTTATTTGGCAAAGTCTTGCAGTGATTTGATAGATTCAAAACTGGTGAACTATGAACATACACCTATAGGCGCTTATTTGTGAGAAAGGGCAATATTTATCATACGGAAAGTCGCGGGGGATGGGACGACTCCGGTACCTTTAAACATTTTAGGCAATATATGTAAACAAAAAATGAAATACCAGACATTTCATAAAATATATTATGCTTTAGTGAATAAAACAAGTTCAAAATATGTTGTGGAAACAGATGATAAAAAGGTAGCACAAACAGATAGATACCAGTGTGTCTTATTAGTAACAAGTGCAGTGAGTGCCTCATACCACGGTGTGCATTTAGAAGTAATTTCTGTGGTATGTGTGACCTTCGAAAATTGACAGTGTTAGCATATCACCGATTAGACAAACTAAGTGATAATCGTATATACTGAATTTATTTCTTGCTGCACTTTAGTTTCAATCTTCAAGTTAATTTCTCAGCATTTATATTCGTATTATGCAGATCTTCCACGTTTTCAAATATTCCATTAGTAATTCTTTAAAATTGTTCTTATAGGTGAAAATATACCTTCAACAGTAAGTAGAGACCAGACAATAGTTGTCAACAAACTTTATTGGATTCTCACTTCCAGTTGACAATAAATGCTTGTCATGGATAAAGAGACCGGGGAATCCTCACCTCAGTTCAAAAAAAGGCTGTCTAATATGGCGTCGAAATTGGCTTACGAGTCTCGTTTCCATGCCATTAGTCACCAAATCAGTGCTGATTGGTATGAACGGTTTGATAGGTATATTGCATATACATCGTACTTCCTTTGTGGTTGCAGCGTTGTTGGTTCTGGCAGTTTACTGTCAGAGACTTTCAAGGACACAGATCCATCTTACAAACGTGGTGCGGTGATCATCTCCGCGGCAGCCAATGTCATTCAGGTCATGATTACATCACTGAATGAAAGTTCGTACGCCCCCAAGAAGGTCAGCGAGGAACATCGCAAGGCAGCTGTGGAGTTGCAAAATTTTCGGGGAAGGCTTGGCGTTTTCAATGCGAAGTTTTGTGATGGAAAGACGTCAGTCCACACGCTGCAAGAAGAATATTCTCAATATTTAGAAGAGAAAAAGAAGATTGAAGTTGATTCCATTAAAAGTGAGAACTGGACCTTTTCTCAAGTCCATCAAGAAATGTCAGGTCCAGGCAAAAGGCGGGTAAAAGCAAATTTTAGAAAAAAACAAAAAAATGTTAAGGTCAAAAAGTAAAGTATAGAGCAAAGTATGTTGCCTCTTTGCATAACATATTTTGATCATTGGGGTCTTCATTGGGGTCTACGTAATTCCTAACTACTGCTTTGACATTTAAAATTTATCTGCTTTTGGGGGTTTTAATGAATGGGTATGATGCAGTACGTGTGTGCTATCATGTTGAAAACATTTATTTCTTATTTCTCTGGAAAAGTTCTTACTAAAGATATTAGATTGTGCAGGAAGACTTCTACCACGTCAAGAACACGATGAAGGAATAAAATGTTGAAAATGACGGTCAGCCTATTGAAATAACCTTTTCATAAAGTTACTGGATCAACAACTATTTTTCCCTAGCTTTTGAAGGTTCATTGCATTCTTCCTTCTTCAAATCATACACAAGAAAACTTAAAATGCGACTCCTAATTTGTGAAATGGGCATCATAATTTTATTCACTTACAACATTGAATTCCAAACTTTTATAAGTGACATTTACCCGAATCTATATGAAGATGACTTTTATTTCTATCTGTGAATCATGCTATGGTATTTCATGCTTATACTGATTATGTATTCTGTATTTTACTATAAGAACTATAACGGTTCTTTCTGCTGTTGAACATATTGTAATTTCAATACAACTTTACTGGTTTAAAGGGAATTTTATCTGGAGACCTTATGATGTACAAATCTCAAGACCTCTAAATCCATTTGCCTTGAGTCACGGAGATTAAGCATAAGACACCAGAACTACTAAAGGTTCAATCAATACATGCACATGAAAATAGGAGCATTTCACATAAATGTCTTCACTGCTACTTACTCTCTTCTCCAATTTTGAGCAAAAGCATTCGAACACCCTTTAATGTGATGAAATGTAAAGTTGTGCAACGTCATTACATCACTCAAAAAAGGTCAGGCTTTGGTTTTTGTAAAACCAGCGTCCAGCTGCTCAGCACCCCTGTGTTGCATTTTCAAACATACAACTGGGGAATATCACCAAAATGCAATCTCTGTTTTAACCAAGATACAAAAACAGGAATTATAAGTGTGTATATGTTGATCTTTCTATATAGTTTAGAAGTTTTTTCATACGTACATACCTTTGTATGTTTGCTTTTAAAACAAACGTAATACTACCTTATATTATAAGCAGTTTGGTGTACGTAACAGATATACGTAACCCGCTTTCAGCTTGCCTAATTTTAACAAGTTTTAGTTCTATATTCTTTGTACTAAATGGACATGAATTGGTATTCATCTTAAACAGTAAATTCCAGATTATGGCAAGAACCCTCACCATCTGTTGTGGGAAAGGCCATCCAAAATTATCTAACGCAATTCTTGAAGTTTTTTGTTGAGGTTTGGGAAATTACATTTGTATTATAAGAGTCTTACGCTGTGTTAATCAGCCCTGGTTAGTATTTGTTGTGTATGACACTGTTGATCATGAGCATGGCAATATAAAACTATAAACTTAAAGTCGCACTTTTCAATCCCAGGTTCTCGCATTAGTGGAGTTCTCCTCCCAGTCAAACACATGGCCAGTACGATGTTTGATTTCTATTACATTAATTACACAAACTGATTTCAATCTTTTGTCAGCTTTTGCTGATCCTGCAAATAGAGCTTATATAACCGTTTGATTGACGGTCGGTTCAAATTGCCAACGGTCATTTATTCCCCAGCAACACACTCGAATTTCCTTAAAAAACGTCTTCCAGTCACGTTAGAAATTGAATATAACCACAGGGTTCGATCGGCAGCAGTTTCGTGCTGACCGCTTGGCAGTCTGTCAGCATTTTTGCAGTCGCAAAAAACTAAAAAGTGGCATTTTCTGGAGCGTGTGACCTCATGTTGCCTGCTTGGTGTCCACTTACACAATGAACGTCGCCATGGGATGGCGCCCTTTTAAAGGGAGGCTCCGCCTTTAAAAACTCGGGTTTCTATCAAAACTACTACAAAATATTAAAGTTTACCATCATCTTATTGTTTCAAAAACACATTTGTAACGGCAAAAGATACTATAGGGTTAGTAGCTGTCCAGTGTGCATAGTCTGTCCGTCTGTCTGTCTGTCTGTCTGTCTGTCTGTCTGTCGGGATGTATGTATGTATGTATGTATGTATGTATGTATGTATGTATGTATGTATGTATGTATGTATGTATGTATGTATGTAATATGTTTGTATGTATTGACGGATGGATGGATGGATGGATAAATGGATGTATGCATGGATGTCATTCTGTCCATCCACTCAGTTTTCTCAGAAACATCAGCATCTATCAGCATGGAATTTGGTGTGTATTTATACTTTGGATCAAGGATGAAACTGCTAAGATCTTAAGGTCACTGCCCAAAAAATATAAAAATGGGTGCAATTAATAGTAAATAAATAAATTAAACACCAAACTGACAAATCTAAGCATTTGAATATTTGAAAAATGAGTCTTACTAGGTTTCAGATAACAGTTCGTTTGAGGCAAGTTGATCAGCTGACTAATATGCAAAAGAGAAAAATATATGTAAATATTGGCAAAAAGTCTGAATTTATCTGGCTTTATCACTCAAGTTTCAAATTTTGAAGTAGGTTTCGGTTTGTTCAACCAAAATGATCAAATGGCTGATATAAAACTTTAAAAAATTATCCTAAAATTATAAAAAATTATAATTTTAGAAAGTGTCGTCTCTGTAACTTTATCATTTTGTTTGCATATTGCTTACAGCATTCACATTCCATTTTGTTCAAACAAAAGTTAGTAGAATGACTTATGTGCAAATTTAATAGACTGAAAGATCCGTCGAGAATGGGGGGGGGGGGGTAGGGAGCGCCCTCGGGCGACGGACCTTTCAGTCTATGTGCAAATGAGCAATATAAACGGAAACAATTGTCAAAAATTGCAATCTCAAAAAGTACCTGCCTTAGGCGTAAAAATTTGGTAGATATATTTCTATTTTGATTAAAACTTAAAGTTTCAAATCAAATAGATCACATGACATATATGCAAGACAGCCTGAAATAAAGAAGTCCTGCACTGAAGTTAACGTTACACAGGTGTAAGTGTCTAGATATGTAAAAGTAAGGGCCGAAGCTACCACTTCATACTACATTCACTTGCGTTAGTATGAACCTGGAATTTAGCGTTGCAGTTCGAAGTGGCTAAAATTGGATGTTTCATGAGTTATTCCTTGACAATTGTGAATGCCTTCTCACATTGTGAATTCCAAACAATTGTATTTGGTCGATGTTTTTTTGTCAAATCGGCGAATGTAAATTAGCAAATCAAATCATACTAAAAGTTAAAATAGTTGAAATCTACTCTCGCACGGTACTCACTCTTTTATTTTGGATGTTAATTAAGTGCATTTAGCTTTGATATTTGTTCTTATGAGAGAAGTCATTAAATATACAAATCAGCTAATATGTCACACTTAGCAAACTCCTAGCATGACTAAATTAAGTATACTGTAAAACATGTCGTTTCAGCTAGCGTGCCCCCTTTTAGCTAGTTTAACTAGAGTCAAGTATTTGCTAATTTAAGATACAACTAATGCAAACATTTCCATGCGTTAACAAACGTAAGAGTGGCTTGTTAGCTATCGCTTACTTAAAATCCACAATGCAATTTTCAAATTCAAATTTCGGGAAAAAAATCATTGGATTCACTGAAAGTGTTATATAGTGACAAATGTCCCTTAGGCCGCGTTCAAAAAAATGATTGGGGGGCGGCTGGAGGAATTCAGGGGAGATTCGAAAATTTTTGGGGTAGTCGAGGGGGGACTTGAAAGTTTTTTTCTGCCTTTAGAGGGGGGCCTGAAAATATTTGACTCCCAACATTCTGATGTCATCCAATGGTTCTAATGTTAGTAATAATTAAACAAAATGTAGAACCGTTTGTCGCATTTTAAGTCTATAATCTCGAAAAAATCTAAAAATGTATAAATGCCATTAAATTTTCGTAAAACAAGTTGGCCTTCTTACGGGGCAGGAGCTGCAACTGTTGATAATTTTTCAATATTTCTATGCAATGTATCAAACACAGTTTCTTGGTGTCTCTCTACAGCATGCTGAAAAACACAATATTCAGTTTGTCAACAAAGACCATTTATGATCCAAATGCATGATACACGTAGGCTGCGTTTGCAAGCTGAATACTGGACAGCTCAACATGCTGTAGGGAGTAGAACAAGTCAGCAATTGTATAAACTTAACAAAAATGTCAAAATAAAAAGTTAATACAACTACTGCTCTGCTACAACATACTGGCAGTGACAGTGATACATGTAGCTCTGACTCTGATGTAGTTTAAGAAGCTTCGATCATAGGGCACTCAATTGACAGTGAAACATACATCTACTTGTACAAAAAATCCAGCCAGAGAGAAACACATAGAAGACTAGGGGACTACCAGTTACCATAAATTTTCAATTCTGGCGTATGAGAGCAATCAAATATTAGAGAAAAATGATGGGGTCACCATACTTGATCTTATACAAATGTACGATGAAAAGTCAGTTTTTCTAAAATCACTTAAAATCAATATATAAGACTACTCATTTCAAATTCATGCAGTGAATGAAATTTTCACATCTCATTGTACAATAACACAAAAGTAAAACTTTGAACAGAAAAGACTTTAATTTAAATTGAAAAATATGTCACTAAATGGAATCATTTATTTTTTTATCAAATTTGCCATTATTACACCCAAAATTTCTGAGATTAAAACATTACTTTTTATGGAATATTTTAACCTTCCAGTATTGTCAATTTTGTAAAACGTTTATAAGTGGCATCTAAGTTGTATATGTCTTGTACTTTTGAAAAAAAAAATCGGTCGGTCACTGTGCTCATTTTTTCACAATTTGGTTAAACGTAGTTAGGAACACACAATTTTCATACTCTCTCATGATTATTGAAGATGCAAATGGGCTAATCATGAGTATATCATACTCACCATACATTCAGTATATGTAAATCAAAGTATAACCTTAGTACCGTAATAGAATGACAAAGTTCAGTGTACTGAGCTTTAATTAACATAATTTTATAAACTATATATATGCATACGGCCTAATAAAAAGAATGTTATGCTCATCCAATTTACATCACAAAGAGACCTAAGTAATGGCCATGGTCAATGAATAGCAAGAAGTCTGGTCAAGATACAAGCTTTCAGTATTGAGTAGTACATATAAACTATCAGAATATCGTGCTAAGTATGAGCAATGGATTTCAGAGGTCTGGTAACAATTTGTGGATTCAAATTTGATATATGATCTAATTAAAGAAATTCATTATATGTTGAGGTGAGCAAGCAATCAGCATGTCATGCTTATCAAACTTTGAACATAACTAGACCGAAGAATGACCAGCATACCTCAGAGGTCTAATGAAATTCAGTACATGGCCTACGACATAATATTATGATGATTTGCGAAATATGCAAATCAGCTTGTAATGCGTGAGCCACGCCCACCAAACGTTTAGCATAGTTAGAGCATGGAACAGTTTGAGCGCCTTCAGCATAGACCCGTGCCTGCAGTAATTAACACCAAAGTTTGTTCAGTAATTCTTGAGATGAAGTATATGGCGCAAAGTCATTCATTATGCAAATAACCGTTAATAATGCAGATCACACCCCTCAAATGAGATCTATATTTTCCCATAATTATGCTATGTACAACAGTGCATGACATTCTTTCCAAAGTTTTTTAAGTTATGACTGGAAGAAATTCCTAACACGGATAGTGCAGTGACATGGGAGACCACGTAGGCCCACGGTGTTCACATGCATCTCTAATCGAACGATAATATAATACTTGCGAGTGACTAGTTTTGATGCTGAATGCAACTAAGGTGGCTAACCCTTAACCCTTAACCCTTAATCCAATGGAAAATGGAAAACTGAATGACCCACTCATGTAACTTTCAGAAACAGGGTGAGCCCTGTCTAAGCCACCAAAAACAAAAAATATGAAAATTTTGTGAAATAACTCTGGATACAGTAATACTAGTTATGGCACATATACTGTTGTTTTAAACAATTTGATGCAAATGAAATACATCATTATCTTATTTAGATACACGAGGGATTATAATATTTTGCAGGTTTCAGCACACAAATAAATGCAAAATATATAAATAGTAACAAACAACATTAAATTTACCACTCAGAGAACTTATTTTGTCAACAGATTTCAGATACAAGATTGTATGGCTTACATATCTGCCGTCCGCAGAGTACCTAACCTTTATAGCGACTGTGGTTACACAATTACTTTTTAAATGACACATCCCCAAACATTATTCTGTGTATGCAGCTAAGGCCCGGGGAAGAGGATTTCCAAAATTAATGAAACATTAGGCAACCCTTCATCGGGATAAGATGCTACGATTTTGGGAAAACAGATTCTGTGACTCTTTTCAAATGTGATCAATTATTATTCCCTGAGTTTGAGGGAAAATGTATTCCTGGCACTACTCTTAGACCATCAGCATTGCAAAAAGTAACAGGTCAGACGAGACAACAGGTTTTGATGAATCCGCCATGAAAATATATGCCACGTCGAATAGCTGCACTAAGAATATGGGGAGTCCTCATCATCTAAACCTGCACTGATTGTGATAGAGCTGCTCTGTTTTCTTGAAAATAAGGTGGATACTATAAGGTTTTTCATGACTTTTATGAAGATTTGCGAAATTTAATATCAATGAAAGCTCTTCCTTTCATGAAGTTTACCCTGACATGATACCGTCCTTCGCAGCAGTTGACTTAGGCAATTTGCCACCCCTCGCGCAAAACCACATCGATATCTCTGTTCCAATGCGATAACAGTTGTCGTCAATTAAGTCTGACATTACATCATTGAAAGAAACTACAAAGCAATCTGTACACTTGAATTCAAATCTTACAGCAGAAGTTGAGTCGCTGAGAAAATTCCAATCATCAATTCGAGTAAGTTAGTGATTTGAGGTGAATGGGAAGCCTATAGCATGTCATAAAGAGATTAGAGATATGGATGTAAATCGTCTGCAGTCGGGTATCTGTCTACAAAAGGAAATCGATTTCAATGTCTCCACACTGCAAAATAACCACGAGGAAAGCACTAAATTTGTGGAAGTGTACAACTCGGAACTCCCGAGGAAGATTGCATCACCAACGAAGTTATGAAGCTAGCTGAATTACCGTACAATTACTTTGTCACCTTATTTCAATCTTGAGGGTGTAGATGGTGGCAGGGTACGCTTAGGGAGCCTTCAGTAATTACAAGGGGGTGGCCGGGGAAATTCAGTGTACACCTGATGTACTGTACAATGTGACCCTTCCCCCATCCTCCTCTCTAAAATGTGACTCTCGAGCTCTCCCGTCCGACATTATAAAACTTGACCCTCCCGCAACCACTGCAGTATTCTCCCCAGAAATAACTGAAACAGTATCAGCTAATTTACAAAACAATTCCTCTCGCTAGCTATTCCCCGAAGGGAAATGGTGAGCTGTGATACATGGTGGAGAATCCGAGGACAGTTGATTCTTATAGAATAAACACGGGACAAGCAGTAGCTGTTTTTGTATTAAAGTCGTCTTGGCCCCGATAAAACATCGCCACAACTGACCAATTATACATAAAATAACTTTCAGTTATATTACAGTTATCGATGAACAACCTACCACGAAGTATGATTTTATTCATCTTTTCGGATAACTGTAAAAGGGGTCAGTTATTATAACATTGTATGCTCTGAAAAGTGGCCTGGTGGAGTCTTAGTTCGAAAATTTATCGCAGTCGTTCTAAAAAGGCCTCCACATAATGATGAAAATAGCATCGTATAGGTCTAGCCGTAGATCACTCAAATCATCGTACCGTTGACAGATGTTAAGAACTTTGTGGTATGGCTGATATTTGTCTTTGCAAGTACATACGATTACTGGAAAAATCATTGGTCTGAATAATAGCCCCATAAACGTATAAGAATTATTGTCGCGGCGCTCATTTCGGTTTTCATTTTTGAAAATGCAAATTGGTTTATTGGTTGGCCGAATTGTGCCACGGATTCGCTAACGTGCCACTTTTATTTGTTTTTTTTGTGTTTATCTTCCCACAGATTATCATGAAAATTTCGATGCATTTAGTTATCATCAAAATTGGTAAAATCGATTCAATAGTACAAGCTGCTGATACTGCATACACGATTATATCGGGTATACGAATGCTTACCCTGATAAGACCTTCAGCCGAAAATGAATTTCCTTCAGTAATGAGTAGGCCTATAAAATTTAATGTTCTTGCTGATTGGTCACACTTGGGTCGGAGTTCAGATATGTGTACTAAACAAAAATGAAGCCTATGGGTCAACCCCCTGGCTTGACCATCGTCTTTACACAAAGGCTGCAAGTAGTACATGTTCAAATATTCAAATGTTAATGAGTTTTTTTTTTATATCGGATTACCTGCCACTCATTTGTCAATTTACCTTTAGTACCACAATGAATTTTCCTTTAACAGTATTTCCGGTGACACCTGTCCGTAGGTTCACTGAAAGGGGTAGTTGGTCGGCAGATGACGATTCAGATATCCAAAAGTGCTCAGTTCGCACAGGATCGCACAAAAGAATAAACAATAATTGATTTATGATTTTGAATATTATTGATAAAAATTTAATATTTCTGTCATTATTGTATACTCACAAAAGTAACCAAGTGCACTCAAATCCTGAATGCATGATGATCAGTATTTGTGCAAAATTCATGCAAAACAGACAAATTTATGATATTGTTGATAAAAATTGAATACTTCTGTCAGTATTGTATACTTGCAAAAGTACCCAATTGCACTCGAATCCTTAATAAATGTTCAGTAGGGCCTAATTATGCCAAATTCACCCACTTGTAGTACAGACCCTCGTTATAGCTGTAGCATTGCGCAGTATTGAGCGGCCACAGTTACTGCCTTCAGATTACAGACTTCAGATTACAGAAAAAAAGAAGAAAATTATCTCGAGGTACTTTTTATTTGCGCTACGAGCATGTCCCCTTTGGCTTTTCGTCGATTGCATTTTCAGTGTAGGCAGCGATCACGTTTTCGATGTTTTAAATCCTTACGTAACCTACTAGAATTCCGAGAATTGCAACAGTAGAAAGCGAAACTTATCATGTGTTCGTGTTCGTCTATGCACTTTCCCAGTTCTGTACGGTGGTATATTTCGTTCTGTGTGACTTTCATTTCAATGAAAAATAGACTGCTGCAGTGAAGTTATGCGAAAAGTTCAGACATGCAGCAAAACTATATACTAACTTCACCAGTTGGTTTCTTTCTCGCGAAATGCATGCTGGGAACATCAGCATATATGAAAGGTGCAAAGGAAGGCCAAGCTGGATCTAGTTCTACCAGGTGAGTAACAACTCAACACAACTAAAACGACCGGTTTTGGGCACGTTACTGCACCTTACCATTAAAAGGTTACTGGAGCGCCTTTTTGTCGCAAGGTGGGTGACCGACGCGTGACAACAGTGCAGTGTCACCATACAAGGCGCAACGACGACAAATTGGTTTCGAGGAAATTACCGCACTTCACACGGTGAAGGCGCCGACAGGTACGCTGTAGACTAGTGTGCGTAGCTCTGCATCTCTGTACCTAGCAAGCCGTTTAGAACAACGTTCATGTAACACGATACACGACGCAGTAGCTAATTTTAAGAAATTAAATAATTTAAGTCTAAACACACGTACACAAAAGTGACAGCGCAGTTCTGATCGTCTCTGACCCGAGGTGAACCTTGTACGATCGGACGCCTCTTTCTGATCTCACGCTTATTCATGGCAACATGTACCAGTTGACAAACAGTTCCCAGTGAAATGAAGAAAATAAATATTAGTGGATCAAAAGACTGTACTTTAGGGGTGTCCGTGGCAAATTTGGCGAAAAATTGTCGAGATGGAGAACACCACCGTAAACCTTCGTATTTATGTTTCCGGTTTACCTGACCTATACCCATCCTAGTACGTGACCTGTTTATAACCCTCCGAACCAAACTGTTTTCGCGTTTTTAAAAATCACACATGATTTTGCCAAATTTTGCTGACTGTTTTATAATTGGTCATTCCATTAATAATAAGAAAGTGCCCAATTCAGCTACCTAGTTCCCTGGGACATGTAATGGAAATACGCAAATTTTTGGCCTAATTGTTTAGTGTCGTATGTGTACTGATTTGTCACCAACAACAATAGATATCAAATAATGTAAACATTTTAGGCAAGATCACAGTCCCTCTATCCCTGGATAGAGGGACTGTGGCAAGATGTAGACAAGAAACTGAAATACCAGGTATTTCATTATATATGTCGTTCTTTTGTGAATGAAACAAGTTCAAACTGTGAAAAGTTACATAAAAAATGAAAAAAACCATAAAAGACTCTAGTGTGTATAACTGGTGGCAATTAGTTTTTGCATGTTTCAACAGTGCAACACATAACAGTGTGATCTAGAAGTCACCTTTGACCATTGACCCTGTTAGAAACACGTCACCAATCAGGCAAACCAGTGATTTGTATGCTGATCTTATTTCATGCTATCACTTCAGTTTGAATCTTATAAAAGTTTCAATTAATATTTATATGTAGACCTTTCACTTTTTCATATTTTCCATCAGTATTTCTTTTCCAATGTTTCTTACAGGTTACAATAACTTTCAGCAGACTTCAGTGACTAGACAATAGTTGTCAATAGAGGTTGGTTTGATTCTCACTCACTGGTTAAAAAATATTTTCTTGTCATGGATAAAGAGACCGGGGAATCCTCCCCTCTGATCAAACAAAAACTGTCTAAATTGACATGGAAATTGGCTGATAAGGCTCGTTTCCATGCTGTTAGTCACCACGTTAGTGCTGATTGGTATGAACGGCTGGATCGGTATACCACGTACACATCCTACTTCCTTGGTGCTTGCAGCATTGTTGGTTCTGGCAGTTTGCTGACAGAGACTTTCAAAGACAAAGATCCATCTTACAAACGTGGTGCGGTGATCATGTCGGTGGCAGCCAATGTCATTCAGGCCATGATTACATCACTCAACGACAGTTCGTACGCCCCAAAGAGAGTCAGTGAGGAACATCGCAAGGCAGCTGTGGAGTTGCAAGATTTTCGGGGAAGGCTTGACTTTTTCCGTGTGAAGATCGATGATGGAAGGATGTCAGTGGAAATGCTGCAGGAAGAATATTCTAGATTTCTAGAAGAGAAGAAGAATATTGAAGGTGGTTTCATAAAAAGTGAGAACTGGACCTTTCCTCAAGTCCATCAAGAAATATCAGGTTCAGATAAAAGGCGGGAAAAAGCAAATGATCCAACAGCAT
>LD362384.1:25354-37423 GCA_001465055.1 Ptychodera flava
GAATATTACCAAACTGCTAACCACAGTCCCTCCACCTTCAGACTGTGAATTTCACCAATCTTCAAAAAAGGATTATTTATCACTTACTTCAGTTATACCCACGATGTACGTGTTTTAGAAGTGTGTTACTCTCAGACAGTTTTGTAAACATGTCAATTTTAATAGCCTACCCTCAGCTTGTGTATTTTAATATTTATGGTCTTACATTTGAAATGAAAAAAGTTACAATGCTCTATGTACACAATTGAATGTACACAATTTCATTCATCCCTAAGACTGCGTTCCAGATTGTGTCTAGCGCCCTCAACCACCTGTTGATGGGAAAAGCGATGCAAAAGTAACTTGTGCAATCTTTTAATGAAGTCTTTTGATGACGTTGGGGAAATGTTATTTGTATTAAAGTGTCTTACTCTGTATTAATTTGCTCTGATGTGCGTTTACTGTGTTTGGCATGGTTGGAGATGAGAAGAACTGCATAAAAAGACAAGTATTTGCAAAATATTAAGCGTTCTGTTCTCAAAAATCTTTTGATCTTTTCTACCAGTATAAACAAAATCCCAAGGAGTATTGAACATCTGAAGGTAAAAATTTAGGATGAAGGTCTGCCCTTAACTCTAATCAGCTTATATTAAGTCTACTGCCAGCACCCTCTATGTTACACAAAGCAAATTCAGGGTTTGAATACTGGAACAAAAAAATAAATTCTCGTCTTCTTTCTTCTCAACAAAGACTAAATTTAATTCCTTAAATCATACTGGTTGTGGTATATGTTGAACTTCATACTCCCTCTTATTTAGGTTGTTCTATCGATTGGGTATTCACTAGACCTGCCTACAAATCTGTGGGATTATTAATATCATAGTAAAACAAATAAATTTATGTCTTGAGTTGTATTAGGTAGTGTGAGTGGAGTGAATGCATTCAGATTGATGTGTGTTTGTGAAATATCTGTGTTATCTTGTATGCTCACAGAGCAATGACCGACACCTGGCCAAAGGAACCAGCTGAAATGTAACACTACAGTGAGAATGGATAATATGAATAAGAGATGGGGAATAAAAGAATTATTACAGAATCTTTATTGAAACAGAAAAACTATTAAAGTGACTTGTGGGACAGTCTATACATTGGTTTGCATTCATCACAAAGGGTGAATTACATACCATGCTTAGCGCCCTCAACCACCTGTTGCTGGAAAATCATCATATAGCAATTTTTGTGAGACCTATGAATATTTCTTGAAGGCAGCGACACATTTTCTGTATTAAACAGTCTGCTCTGTGGTGATCATCGTCTGTGGCGATCAGCGTTTATTTTATATATAGAACAGTGTAAAATACAACAAATTACAAAAAACAAACTTTTGGGTTCTTCAATGATCTGATGATCTTTTGTATCAACAACAAATTTTTGGTAGTTCAGTTCTGGATGAAAAATGTAATCCTGTAAGTTTAGCCCTTAAGGTTATAGCCCACTCATGGCGCCCTCTATGCCAAATAAAGCAAATTCAGGGGCTCAACTCCACCTTTAATTATTAAAATTCCTTGAGTACCCAAACCAATTTATTGAATACAAAATTTTTGAAGTCAAATCACTCCATCTCTAAACCTAACTTTGAAAGTCACCCAAAGTAATTATTGGGGTGACTTTCAAAGTTCAGTTTAGAGATTGACTCCTCAAATATTTATTGCTGATTTAGGCAAAAAGCACATCAACATAATTTCATTTCTCTTTTTGATGGCCCAGTGTTGGTTCTTATCTTCAAACACTTGGCAGTTTTACTTACCATCTTTGCTAAAAAAGAACTTCAAAACTTGAGTTCCTCCAACATTACAAATACTTCAAAAAAATATTTTGAAGTTCACAGTGACAATAGCTGTAACCTTGATGATATTACCTTGTTTTTATTCAAGACGGCAAAAAATAGTCTTTTTATCACCTCTTGTCCACACAGTATTTTGAAAAAAAAATTGAGTTTTACAACAATCTCTTGTTTACACAAGATGCAATGTTGTTGTTGACAAATGAGTTCTAGTCTGCACTAAATGTCAATAGCCGTTACCAGTTACAAGTTTGTTACTAAATATATATAGCTACATTAATGCAGCATTAGACACTGTTGCTTGAAATGCGGATGGAATTTGTCAGCGTTCCATGCATAGCTGTTTTTACAGGTATAATGCTTCGACTGAGGATTTGTTTAAAACAATGTATATAATACCAAATATTTTATAAGATTACTTGTATGGCTTTAAATGTTAAATAATCTTCCGCGACAATATATGAAAAGTATTTTTACCGAAATCGATCATGAAAGAGTTACAAGATCTGAGATGCAAAAATTGTTAGTGGTTCTTATAACAAAGAAGAATTTTCACTGCAGAGGATTTACTGTAAATAGTGCTAATCAGTGGAATAATGTTGATTTGAATATAAGAAATAGTAACACATTGAGTACTTTTAAAACTTCTTACTTTAAAGCTCATTGGGAATAATTTATATGTTTTGAATTTTAGTTCATGTCGATTTGTTTTTGTAGTTTAGTGTGTGCGTTCATTTGTCTCTTGTGCAGTGCTCACTCCTTGCCACCTTTTATTTCTGTGCATTGTATTGTGCTAGCTTTGATTGTTATGTTTCATGTAGTTCTGCTTTGTATCAGTTTGTATGTTCAATTGTGGGCCCTGGGGAAGATAAGCATCTTAACTGAAGCTCACCAGGCTACCCTTGTTAAATAAGCTTCAATAAAATAATAAAAATAAATACCTTGAAATCTGAGCGGTAAATGTCTTTTAGTATTCACTGTTACACAAGCAGTTGCCTACTAAGAGGTATTTTTGTCATTTTTGCATATGTAATTTTCAAAAATGTAATAAAAAAATGCAAACGAACATTTATTTTTGCATATTAATGAGAGAACAATAATGTCAAATGCAAACAGCCCTACGATCAGCAATAACATTGGACATTGTATACATGGAGATCATGTTGAGAAGTTGAACTCAAGGAATTTGCCAAAATTTTGATAAAAAACTGTAGCGTATGAAATGTAATTTCCATTTGGTCCAAAATAATCAAAAACTTACAGAAAAAATCATAAAATTAGTAAAATGTTGCACTAAAATTTTGCTCGGAAAAATTATAGCACTCAAAGGGTCAAATAAATTTCACTGAATATGCCACAGCTTTTTGTCTGGGTCTGGGAAAACTGACACTTAGGGGGACGCCACCACCCCGTCCATAGTCTGTGGTTACAGTTAGATCAGACCTTTCTGATGTTCTGTAATTGTGACCACTGTGACCTTTGACTCGCACATGTTCAAAGGCTGGCCAGGGTTTCCAGTAGCAGACACTGTGCTTATCAATATTGCAGATTTCTGATTAGACCCAAAGTTTCGTACTGGGTGTAGGTCCTTTGTCAATTATGGGCAAGAATATATCAGTATATATAGCAATGACATAGCAATTTTCAGATTCATGATAACATTTTAATCTGTATTGGATACAGTTTTTTCTTCCATAAAGGGAGTACCGGTACTTTGGCTATCGGTGTGTGATGGTGCTAAAGATGACATTGAACAAAATCAGAAGAAAAAAAATTGCTGTGCTTTGAAGATCATTGATCAGTAAACTGTCATCCATACAAAGCTATAATTAGCTGGGATTCAGGAGACGTGTATCGGTGAACTTCCTCTATCACTGATAAAATATTTACATTATAGCCAGCTTCAGATTGGCAAGACCTGGTACATTTAATTTTCAACAATTTGAGTGACAATTTGGACATTAACATCTCAAATGTAACCAGGATGTTGAAGAGGCATGTGTTAAATATAGATGTTGAGCTGGTTAATTTATGTCAGTCAAGGAGAAACCCTTTTCACAGTATCCAGTATTTCACATTGTGCAATTAAGGTAGCTATAGAACGAGCCTCGGGGAAAGATATTCAGACTTTCCAATTTTATCAATTCTATTCTGATCTACCACTTATTGGGGTTCATTTTAAAGCTCTTGGTGTAAGAAAATTTTTTGCAGTCTTTCTTTTTTCAAAAATCGCAAATTTTATTTTTCCCTATAGAGTTAACACAGGGATGGCAGCCATTTTGAATTTCAAATGTCGGGAAGTCTTAGGTAATTTGTCTGTCTAGTACCAACTTTTGCACAGTGACCCCTGATTTGTATTCTTGATTTGGTACGGGATGGTTGAAAGTTTCATTGAGGAAAGTTTTAACGAAAATTTAAAAATCTTTAACTTTTGAGGCACATACTACCTTAAAATTATCAAGCAGCAGATATTTCTAACACTAATTTCTTTCATGGGAGACTTCAAGTCACACTACTCAGTCTGTTTACACAATGTAAGTCACTCTGTTTTAAGTTCCTATGAAAGTCCATCAGTTTGTTTTGAGATGAACTGGTGAACAACCTGTAATGATAGCAGTTTGAAAGGCATATAAACCAATTTAAAGCAAATTAACCAGAGATTTCCCCGAGAGCTGTCACCAAGCAAAGTTACTTTTATGAAAGTGAAACAAAAAATTCTCAGCTGACACACCAACAATAAACACTGCCTGTGGCAGCATCATTGTATGGCATCACTGTATGAAACACACCATAACATCTATTTTACGACACAGACAGAAACATCCATTAACTTTTTGAGCACCAAAGTACATTTTTTTCCCTTTAATGAAATATACCCCACTAGTTTTTTTCCAGATTTTTGCCAAAATTTTGACCAAAAATCGTAGCCAATGAAATGTGATGTCTATTTGGTCCAAAATTTTCAAAAAACTTACAGAAAATTTCATGAAAAATGGTAAAATGTTGCACTGAAATTTTGGTGGGAAAAATTACAGCATACTCTATGTGTTAAACACATGCAAACAGTGTGTGAAAACATGAAAAATGCACAAACTTCTCCGTCATTGACATTTATTCTCCAATTTCTTCATTCACCAAGTACACAGGTATATTAACACTCCTGTCTTATCAGTTTCATTTTTTCTTAAAAAATCTATCTTACATAAATATTCAATAAACGTAACACATCTATAGAATTCTATCATGATAGACTATACCCAATCTAAACCCAACACCATATACACATATTCTAATATTGCCAGGTAAAATAGGATCTCATAAAATTTTAAATCTGCTTTTCTCCGATATATACATTTAACAAATTTTCCAAGATTATATAATCATAAAAACATGTTCATAAAGATAAACCCACTTTATTTTTGCGTGAAGTGGTATCATTCACTTTCAGATGATAATAGGACTGTTGCATAATTTTTGGTAAAGTTGGGGGTAGAACTTAAAACAGGGTAGTACTGAATTCAAACAAAAGTTTAATACAAATATATTGCTTTGTGGTTAGTACACATAAATGTGGAACAGGGATCAATGTTTAAAATATGATGGCATTTCTGTCAAAAAAATTCACAAATTCAGATATCACAATTATACTAAATAACATTATAACACTTGTACTTTCTAATCAGATATCTGGTTGGATATCTGATATTAAATATGTGAACTGAATGTGAACATACTGTGTTTCTGCAGAATTTAAGATGTAACAGAAAATTCACAGAAAATCTGCTGGTGACTGCCCAGGTGAGGGACTGTGATCAAGTATTGGTACGCATTCACATGACCTATCCATGGACAATGGCACAGATCAGTCTCACAGACTTTTTACCCATCATTCCTTTCAGTTCAGTGATTTGGAAACAGTGATTCAGTCTTTCGATACAATAAGAGTGTTCAAATGCATACATTGAAACAAATTACACAAACTGGCAAAAATGCTTTCATGTTGACAAATTTTGCAAAAGAGATCTCACCAATTGGAAGGAAATAGTTGAAGAGACTCACATAATTAACTTATGGCTTCTCTCACTGAAGGGTCTGCGGAAGAAAGAACATCCCTATGCAAGGAGGGATCTGGAAAACTTTCCCTGAAACTATGAAACTAAACTTTCCAATCTGGTATGCTTTTACAAGCACTGGTACAAGTACTGATGAAAAGTGGCCACTCTTTGTGAAATCATGGTATAACAATTTTTTAAGTTCAGTTCTATACACTTTTTGATGTAATAACATAATTTATAGCAAGAAGCAAAACCAGTAGTACTTTAATACAACAAAACAAGATTTCAGACTAAGAAAATTATGATAAGAAATAACATATTTTACTTCTATAGTGTACATAAGAATCAAGCCATACTTTGTTCATTCTGAATACTTCACGGAGTAAATGTTTTTCTACTCACCATGTGAAAGCTGTCTGCTAAAACTGTCATTCTAATTTAATGTAATGACAGTGTAAATATGTGTGTCATCTTTTCACTTCATGTGCATGCCAGTACCATGATTAAAAATTTATGACAGCGATATTGGAAAATGGTTGAGTGAACAAATACCCAGCCCTCAAACAAAGAAGGCACAGTTAAGGTTTTCTGGAGATTCAGATTCTGTAATGTTGAAAAGACAGCACAATCAAGGTCTGGGATCTGTACACTGGGCACATGTCGCTGATGATGCGTATATGACCCTAAATGTTACGTTAAATATATTCTGCCATTGTAGATGATTTCTGTCAGTTTCATACCACTTCCATGGGTGTGAACATCTTAAAACTTGTACTGCTGGGCAAATTGTATTGACATGCATGACCAATTCTCTGGAAATCATCAAGAAATAACAATTTTCATCTGCATTTTGATATCTGGCATCTTGCTGTATTTTCCTTGTCACTGAGTCTGTTTAATCTGTAGACATTCGTAATTTTTAAAAAAATTATGAACAAGTTCAATTGTTAGCTTAGCGCCCTCATTCTGTTGTCTAAAGATTACCAGAATTTAAAATTTCATAAGGGATTTGAATCCTTGGCAATCAGCTGGTCTCAAATGTAAAACATAACTATGTTTAATAGAAAGCCAACATAGGAGACTGTTTACAGTAAATGTCTTCCTAGAAAAAGTAAGTACAGTGCCCTCAAACACAGCTCAGTGATTTCGCAAACATTTTAGGAATGACACCTGGAGAGAATCAGATGTACTTTTGCCATGAATAAACAACAGAGGATTGTAAGGTACTAACACCAGTACCAGACGTACATTCATAGCTTGAAACATCATTGATATTTGGACAAAAAAATTCAGTGTGCAGTTCTGAAATCAACCACCAGTATGTTACTCAGAGGTCAACATTTTACAAAACAAAGTCATGACAAGAATACATAATCAGTGTACGCTAAAAGTACAAAAATACAGGTGATGTGAGAACAGAAATCTCAGCAAATATAGCCACACTTTATGTCCCAACGACTAAAATGTATAACAAAGTTAACTGCAGTATCTCACTCTGCACAAACATGGCACTGACACATGTTTTCGAAGTCAACTCATTCAGGATATGTATAAAATTTGAATTTTAACACATATCTTAGCTCTAACGATTGATCTGTTATCTAGTCTACAATAATAATATTTCATTTTCTATCTCTTTGTTCCTTTGCACGTAATGGTCTCTGAGTATTCAATATATGATTACAGAAGGTAAAATTCTTTCATAACTTACTAGGTGTTGCTGTACAACACACAACTTTTTCATTCTTTCAAATAATACTGAAAAAAAATTCCTTTGAAACCGCCCTCAGATATAAATGTTTAGAGATACAGACAAACCCTTATAAAAATGTGCCACAAGAATCCAAATGGGGCAAAGGTCTCACAAGAATGCATTGGGACTGAGCCTGCAATGGGATTTCTGTGGTAAATTTTGGTGATGGTCCATTATGGATTCCTACAATCCAAAAGAAATTCAATGGTAATTCTATTGAACAGTTTCTAGTGCACGATAACCTGAATAGGGTTCCTGTGAGATGCTCTTGTGAGGGAAGCAAAACTATTTGACAGAAATGCTGCAAACTCCCTCCAGGAGATTTGTAGAACAGATTGTACAATGACAATGGTGAGAGGGTCCACTGAGCATCACAAACAGGGACTCCCTTATCCCCAAAGATATCTCAGCAGCCTAGCTAGGCCTGGCTGAAATAGTCAGTATATCCCATTCCACTACACACACTGCTATATGGAACGTCTTCCAGTAAAAACATCTGGTAAAACTAACGCAAAAAACAACCCTCTGTATTGTATGCACATATCTGCCACTCCCCTTTTCCATGGCGATAAATTTACAGCTTCAGATTATAATCTTAACAATTCTTATCAATTTCTTGCTTCACGTAAATACGGGGAGGAGTTCAAAATGTTAAATCCCAGAGTGAATAATAGACTGGGATCATGATATGTACAATTAGATACGTTCAGACAAAGAAATAACTATCTAAATATGATAAATATAGAATTCCACGAAAAAGTAACATAAGTAAACACTGTACCTAAGGTGGTTATTTCTGATTGGCCAGATGCATTGAGATAGAGGTCCTCAGGTGAGAGGGTCAAGATAGGTCAAGGGGTCATGACACATGCTCAACAGGAACCACTCTGCCAGACTCTCTCTGACTTACATCAACACAAAGTACACTGTAACCCAAAGGTCATTTTCCTTCCTTGTGATCACCAATAAAATCAATCAACCCTTCGTCACAAAACCTGGTAGTATTTTCCAGATCTGGTCTAAAAATGTAAGTACCACATTGGGCAGGTCTGCATATGAATAGATCATTAACAGCATGATAAACAGACAGTTATACAATCCTCACTGAGCAAAGTGTGTAGACCTGATCCACATTGCCGTCAGAAAACATGATCCCGCAGTATCTCTGATCTCCAAATGGTAGAAATATTTGAATAAAAAAAATGAATTTTTAAATTTTTCTTGCCAGGTTTTCTTCCGAGTGATTTGCCTTGGTTTCACCTATGGTATAACACCATGGAGGTGGGATGGGATTCCTAATGCCATGGTAACACGTACCTGATATTAGATGTGTCAGCAGGTCAGCCTATTGTCACTGTACTTCTTGTATGCTAATTCTGCATGAGGTCAATGATATCACTGACCGTGCCTCAGATGTGTGTAAAGAGGTGATGACACAGGCTACATGAGCAATGACAATCCATTTGCCAAATTTTCAAGATGAGTCTTTCAAAAAGATTATTATACTGAAACCAATGCGGATTTATTTTAGGCAGCAGTCAGTCACCTTTACCCAGTGGAAGGACCTTGCCCAGTGTTAAGTCACACATGAAAGATAATTTGGTCTTTTGCAAACAGGGTGATCATATGGAAACAGGAACCGATTCACAAAATGTGCGACGTAACACGACTCTGTACAACTTTTAAAATGTATCCAAATATTGTGGAATTCCACGCTGCCTTGCCTATACAAGCTTTAAAAATGTATTCAAATTTTGCGAAATTCCACATTGCCTTGCCTATCACACAGTAGCAAAAATGGTACGTCGTACACTGTTTTGACATATGGGAGTCAGCAATTCATCCAAAACGTTTGTTAAGTTTACAATGCCGTAAATGCGGTACAGCACGTGGTCGAACTCTCAAACTTCAAAGATGGGTGCCCGTTCCTATGTACAACGTACTACAGTTAGTAAGGGTTGAAAATTATCAGCTATTAATCACCAGATTCATATCTTAGCCAAACCTGGTGCCTGGCCAACGATAGGGTGTCTAAAAAAATTCAAAAGGGCAAAATAACCTTTCTGAGGTTGTCCTGGAGACCTGTTTATACCTGGAGAATGGCAGGTGGGGCTACTATTGTTTGCGGTGGAACTGGGCAATAGGACACCAACATCACTTGTTGCATTTGTTGGTGAAATTCCTTTGAAAGAGATACTGCTACAACACTGCTGTGGAATAACTCGATCATTACAACACTGTAATGTTCACAATAACAGAACCACAAAGCTGGAAGTAATTGTCCAAATTTCTGCATGACAGAACAGTTAAACCAGGGCACTTCATACGACAACACTATACAAAGCTACACACCACTGCGTACGTTCAAAATGCAACGCCCAAACTGTAAATTGTGAAGTTGACAGGACCTGCTGACATCATCACAGAAACCTCCCGCATAGACTGCAGAGTTTGATGACATCATCAAATCGTGTGACAATTAAAATATATACTTCTAATGGGATGCAGACTATAAATGCAAAATTGACAGATCCATAAAATTTGACTAATGTAAATCTTTCTGGTGGCAAAAAGGTCTGATACATTCTGGAAAACATATGCAGCTGGAAAGAGACAAAAGGGCCAAGTGGTATAGCGAAGATATCGTGTGTTATATATTACAGCTGAATATAAAAATGTTATGCTTCAGAAATTTGATGGATTTTAGGTCTATTTTGAAAGATCCAGAATGGTTATTAATTTCACGTGCCATTTATCAGCAACCATTCACTTTAATTTAGAAACAGTTTCTTGTCATATCAAAAATGTTAGCACTTCAGTGAGCAGAGTAGAATGTATTGTGTGGCGCAGAATGTTTACCTTTCTTCCTAATTACCGATGTCAGTACAGAGAACATTGTTTAAATTTGGTAAACGTCCAAATTTCTGTTCAGCATAGCTTTGTATCTTTGGCATACCTCTTCTCTAGTTTGGATAATTGTTAAAAATTACTAGTCATATTTTGCACTGTTTTTGCTTCAGAAACATTTCACTTCAATAGGTCTTAGCCGAGAGTACATTTTCAATTAGATTTTGACCAAACAAGCGGCTGAAAAATTTTAACAACTGTGAATTTATTAATAATATTTATTAAGAATATTGATGAATTTCAATATGCATGTTGTAACGGTGACCAGCTTGGCTTTAAGGGCAGACCATAAACTGCCATCATTATAAGGAAGCATTGTTGAGATATGGCAGACAATGGCAATTTTTTGTCCTTTCTAATGTTCAGACGCAAAATTGTCAGCAAAAATATGTTTTCCATTCAGGAATTTAAAACAGTACTGCTCTTTAATTGTACTGCACTTCACCCAAAGCTACTAAAACACCATTGGAGTATTAAAGTAGTGAAGGTTATGACAGCATGAGTACTATGTGAATTTTAAAAAGTTCAAATTTTTCAAGAGGAAATAGCGCAGAAGAGACACCGTACTGGAGTACCAAGGCTGATAGCTCCTCTTTCCTTACAAAAAATAACTGGAAAAAAGCTATGACAAATAGAAAATGAAAATCCAAATTCCTACAAACCATGCCATACAGATGTGAAAAAAACGTGTTTGCCTTGCACGGTAAAGTCTGAAGGAAAGGAGCTAAGGAGAACTGAAATCCTTCTCTGGAAGTAACAGAAAATTGATCTTTGGCCCCTCTGCAATGGAAGAAATCAACAAAAGCCAGGTGTGGAAAATAAAATCACTATCTTAAAGCTAAATGTTCTGCAGATGACTTCATGCACAATGTAATTTGACACAATGCCTACATATTTCAGACTACAGCACTACGAAACCTCTCATATTCTATGATTATGAATTCAAAGCCTTGAGTTGATCATGTTTCATATTTTTTCTTTCACCTTTATAACAGTGAAATGGTCACGCAATGGACATTATCTTCACTCTGAATTTTATCACCTGGATTGTTTCAGTGATAATTTTACGGGTATGTGTAATTGCTTGTGTCAGTTTACAGAAACAGTACTGAATAAAGGTAACAGGTAGATACTGGGAGTTGTTTTATGATGACTAAGGAGTAAAGAGTGCTTTGCAAAAATATCATAAATACAATCAGTGAAATTAAAAATTCTCTAAAATTGTAAATTTGATAAAATCAGCTGAATAATGCCAATGAAGGGCATTTCATATTTCATTAATGGGCAGCATGATTTTTTCCACAAATTTTTTGAAAGAAAAATTCGGAGGCTATTTGTAGATTACACTGGAACATGTTGGGTTGATTTTGCATCTAACCAATTACAGTACTGTGTCGGTTATTGGTCCAGGCTCATTGAGGACTGCTTTCCTTCTTGCAATTGCTTCCAGGACTTTGCGGCGTGGGCCGAGGGGCAGACCAACGCTCTTCAAGTCATTATCGCTGCACAGCATGAGAGCGTCCAGATCGATC
>LD362387.1:0-19682 GCA_001465055.1 Ptychodera flava
CGTTTTTGCCAGCACATCAATTCCGATCAGCACCACACGACAACAACAACACAAACGTTGTCGAACATACTTTCGCTTAACAATTGGTGAAAATCCGAAAATTACCGAAGGGTGCATGGTCGGCACTCTTCGGAAAAGAGAGCCAAGAGCTTCGTGAGGCGAGGCAAACATGGATTGCTTACGTAACCGCTTCACGCCTTAAACAATAGGTGTTGCCACTCTGTCTATGGTACTCTGTGGTTAAATAAGAATTTGTATATGTCGGAAAACTAGAAATCAGGTTAAACTTGCTGCTGACTATAGATAACCAAAGTACTCGGCCTGATATCTAAACGTTGAAATAACAAATCTCCACAAAGTTTCCATCGAAACTGAATATGATATTGGGAGCTAAAACGGATTTCTCACTAACCTTTCAAATCTCAACAAAGTTAGGCAAGTTAGGCAAGAGAATTGCTCAACTTAAAGACAACTCAAAATCTAGGCCATTCTTTCTTTATGGACTGTCTTTGAGGCAAACGAAAGCACTCCGCATGACAGTGAAGTCACTCATGTTTACAATGGATCCAACCATGCTGGAAAAAGTTCAGAGTCTGCACACAAACAAGCGACAAAACAGACAATTTTCTACACTTTGGATTGACATGGGCTCACTCGTGGCCAAATGTCTTCTAAAAGGACTGCAACACTCAGCACTCTAAGTTTTTGACTGTATTAAGGTTTATCTACTTGTGGAGGCCTTTCATCCAAATGATGACCTAGTAAGTGGTTTTTATACACTTATCATATACCTAGTTTCACGTGCCTGTGTAAAGCTATGGGGCGAAGCGCCCTCACATCCGTGCATTTGTTTTTACGTGTCACGTCCCCAATTGCCAGCAGTTGCATTTCTATCCGGTAACAAGTTGAAATGTTTAAAATTGTAATAACACTGCTTTATATTCATACTTAAAATGTGTTCAGAAGCTTAAAGCAATTCGATGTAATGTTTTAAATATTAAAAGGGACAAAGTCACTCTTTTTAGTATTTTTTTCATGAATTTTATTTTGAGTGAAAATACCTAGTATTGTTTGACTTCTTGAAACATGTTGAAATACTAACTGTGTATAATCTCCATTCTGCTTGCCGCCAATCGGTGAAACATTTTACGGTCTGTAACAAAAAATTCAATAATATACCATGTTAAAATGCCCTTGTATTCACCTTGTCAAATAAAGCCTGTAAAACATGCTTATTTTCATTGGTGAAATGCGAATGCGACAGCATCGACATTCTTTTATATATTTGTGTGTCAAATTTCTCGTTTTACTCCCTAAAGTCCTGTTTATACACAAAACAAAAGTATTGAATACATGTCTTTAAATTCAGTAAATAAACAAAATTACAGAATTACAGAATTACTTTCTGTATATGCTGTCAAAGTGCATATATTTGGTGCTGTAGCGTGCTTTAAGTGACAAGTCACCGTAATTGGCCAACACAATAAAAATGCTTTTTAAATGTTACAGCTACTGTCTGCTTAAATGATTTTTAATGACAAACTGTGTTTCTTGAATTACTTCTGCCACAACTTCTAGGATTGGCATTTTTCGCAATGCAATGCCGGAGAATCGATTTTTCAATACAAGTTAAGCTCAAGTTTATCAATTTTGGCAAGAGTATTGATCAACTCACGGACTATGCCCAAATTGATTAACTTGAGCTTCAGATTTCAAACGTTGTTGAGAAATCCGTTTTTGCTCCCAATATAATATTCAATGTTGATGGAAACTTTGTGGAGATTAGTTATTTCACTGTAATGCCAAGTACTTTGGTTATCCATAGTCGCCAGGGTAAGTTGTACATGAGTTGTAGTTTTCCGACAGAAAATATTGTTTAAGTGAGATTAACATGTGAAAGACACGTGATTAAAGGCCGCTTCATGCTCCTATGGATGTGTAAAGTTAGTGTCACAAACTGTTGTCCCTCTCAAGAAAGAGAGCAGAGGCGAGTAATCGGCCGTGTGAGGTCGTTTTGGGTACAACCCAGGCAAAAATAAGGCTTCGCCGGAGCTGGTAAACAGTTCCCAAATGGCCGAATTTTCCCGTTTTATCGCTCGAAATTCAAAAAAGGAAACTTACTAAGCATGTAAAGCTTATATTCGAGCATATATTTGACCTCTTTCCGACATAAAACCACTCAGTAGGTAAATGTTTGGTGGTTGTTAAAGGCCTCGACAAGTAGGTAAGCTTTCATGCAATCAAAAACTTGCAATCATTTTAACAGATGGTCCGTAAAGAAAGTAGTTGCTGATTTGAAGGGTTGGTGAGAAATCTGTTTTAGCTCCCAATATCATATTCAATGTCTGTGGAAACTTTGTGGAGATTAGTTATTTCACTGTCATGACGAGTACTTTGGTTATCCATAGTCGGCAGGGTAAGTTGCTCTGTGATATGAACTGATCAGCTAAATTTGTATCGATTGACGTGGTGACTGACTGACCAGGTGCCCCTTAATTTACATAAAACTTTCCTTATCGCGAAAAATGATAACTTGATAACTTCTTTTCTACGCGAATCAACAATGTGTTTCGCTTTGACACAGTTTTACACAGTACCTTCGAAAATTTATGGACTGTTTTACATGTGAACAAATCGATTCTCTAAGCATTGCTATATAAATGTTTCATTGTGCGGAGCAACATTCAGGACTAACACACTTTGAAATGACATGAAATTGTTTGGTTTGCTCTGAAGGTCAGCTATTAAGTCGTTAAAATTATATTTTTGTAAATTATTTTGTCGTTGTGCGTACGTTTGAAGACTATGTGCCCAATAGTTAGGATGCATTCACAAATTCTGGGCCTGGAGAAATCGCCAGTGAAATGACGATTTTTAAATCCCCCTCAATAACCTCAATAATTTTGAAATCCGACCCCTCTTCATAATGAAACAATTTCAAGTTACCCCAACTATTATATGGCCTAATGTTGAAATATTCAATATTGAGCTTTTCAATATAGCCTACACTGTACTTATGCGTTAGGCTTGTAGGCAAGAGATAACGTGTATCGTGTAGAATCTATGACAATGACACATGGAATAATTTGACAATATTTAGCAACCGACAGAAAATACAAGTGATGAAATGATTGTCTTTTTTAACATTTCTATTTTTCTTACCACTCTCTATATAATTTGTATCTACGTTTATAGATTTATATCCTCACCGCTCTCTTACTTTCGGTCGTTTGCGATTGGTTGATTGCCAGAACAGTTGCTGCCCATGAAAGCGACAGTACGCACTTCGAAGGTGAGATTCATGAAAACATACTACAACGTCTACTCCTTTCTTTGGGATTTCGAAACATTGCAAGACAAAGCCAGACGAATCCTCACTTACTGACAGTTAAATTTGTTTGCTAAGTGCGATCTCCATGTTCATTTTCACTATGATCCACGTCAAGCAATACTTTATATATATTTCCTTTTTAAACATTCTTCTTTCTGATACAAACCATTTTCTTCAATAAAATCATAACAATTTCTGATTTTAGAGCCTTACGTCCGCGAAACGAAGTGTTTTTCGCCATTTTCATGCCAGACTTATTTATTTCACGGGGTGAACCACAAGTGAAACACAATAGATATATAGATATTTAGAAAAGAGATAGATAGATAGATAGATAGATAGATAGATAGATAGATAGATAGATTACTCTCATTTCCACAGGACTATTGCGAATGTCTGCGGTTATCATCACTTTGATGAAAAAAGGGCGACACGATTGCTAGACGTGTTCAGCCAGATAGGAAGGCCTCGTGTTTTACATCTGAAGACAATATCAGGTCTTTTCATAACCTCTTCGCGACCTTAAAGAGGCACTCCCACTTGGTAACATTTTTAAAACACATTTTTTTAATGCCAACGGTCGATATTTGACATTGCGACTGCGCGCGGATCGCAAGATATCGATAAAAACATGTCCTCAAAAAAGTTAAAGTTTGAATTCCGGTGGCCCACCTTAATTCAGCTTCCGAACATAGAACGTTCGGCACTGGGGCCATTGTCAACTAAGCTATGGAGTACGAGTCTACGCTGACGCTGCTGTATGCCACAGGAGTACCACTCGCGTCGGTGAGCGGTCATGTCCCGTGGGAGAAAGCCGAGTCCTACTGACTGGGCAAAAAAACGAAAAACAAAGTTACTTTGCTGATTCCACCAGAATTCGCATAGGTGACTAGTACAGATAGGTGCGGTTGATACATAGTATGCATAGTGGCCGCCGCGTGGTATCGCGCATACCACGCGGCGGCCACTATGTATCGAACCACGCGTAACTGTGTGGCAGACGACAAAATGTAGTCATCAAAGGCAACTAATATTTTACACTTTAAAACTGATATCTATGTGGTATAGTTAAAAAATGTAATACAACTGATTGAGAATAATGAAAACGACAAAAACTAAGGAGAAGTTTTAAAAAAGAATTACCAGAGGTAAGGACATTGATAACGATGTATATAAAGTCATCGCAGTAGGAGGTAAATTTAATTGCGTCATTCGAACGTTTTTGGACTCCTTAGAATATCGTCAATCAGCACAAGAACACACTTTCGGGGGGATTTCGGGTCATAACCAGAAACGATCGTAAAACTTGGGGATGTGAAAAATACCCTCGGGAAATGACAAGTTTTTATCGATATCTCGCGATCCGTGCGGAGTCGCCACGTCAAATATCGACCGTTGGCATTAAAAATATGTGTTTTAAAAATGTTACCAAGTGGGAGTGCCTCTTTAAATTCAACAAGTATTGAATTCTATTGGTTGTCAAGTATCGCTGCCTGAAAAATACAAATCTCACCTTTAAACAAGGTTCAGACGCAATTAAGGTCAGCATTCGGCGAATATTGGTGCCATGAAGATTTTAGGAAGAGTAGTCGAATAATGCAAATGATACAAGGTCGACTGGGAAACATACAAATAGCTGATCATGTAGTGAAAATCAAATTTACTTACTCCGCGCATTTGAAGCAGATGCCACTTTTACACTGAAGCCAGTTCAGACAATGCAGTGTCCCTGATTATGCCATATTCGTGGTGTGACCTTAAATGCTACTTCTCCGACCTTAGATTTTATTATCTCAATTGATATTTGTGAAGCCATGACCTCTAGAGAAGGATCATCCAGTGAGATGGCGTGCAATCATGAAATGTTGTTCTGTGAGCTAGCAAACGTCCCCTTGGTGATATAATCACTCAGTCAACAACCTATATTGACGTGGTCTGTCAGGAACAAAACAAATATTGTTAGCTTGTTACTTGCACTATGTCGAGGATTGTTTGTTTTCATCTTTCTATACTCAGTATTACATATATTGACTTTATTGAGGTGTTCTAACTGTGTTCCAACAACTTTGTGTTACTATGTCTCCTTGCTGATCTTCGTTCGTATGTACAGCCCAGTGAACAAAACTTCCGAACATTTTTCATAGCATTGTTTTGGACAAATATTCTAACATATTTAGGATTTGCTTCCTATTCACTGGAAGAAATCTTCGTAAAACATTTGCATTTACCTTAATAATAGTAGCCTGTATTTGAATGCATTAATAGGGAATGCCCTTATATAAACGAGACTGTGCTGCAAGCGCGACGACGTGTGTTTAGTTTAAGTCAATTGAATTTTTTTGAAATAATTTTTTTTACGTTTTACCGGAAAATGCATGAGATGATCCTTTCTATTACTGTCTGATATAGTAATGTAACTATTAAAGTAGGAAAATAGCCTAAGATGAGTTCCGACTATATCATTTTAAAGCTTTTGTAACATATAGCGAAATAAATATGTCAAGTTACATCTAAACCGTTTTAAAGATAAAACGTCTTCTTTATGAATGTTGTCACTATCAGTATATTTTGGAGGTCATCCTTGTGCATAATGGCAATCATTTGATTGATTTATTCATTCATGCATCATTTCATCTATATATCTCTTCATGGAATATACGAGGGAATAATAATGGTCACATGGTCAAGTTCACGGTGGTATTGGTGGCAGAATTACAAATGTACAATGTGTGGCCAGTTGAATATTTCTCGTTTGGCAAACCTCAAAAGAAACAATAAACCTTTCATTACCTTAGAAAAGGTTATAGTCCATTTGTACTTGTATACGTTATCTGTCCAAAAGAACAAGTTCCATGACACCAGCTTGACATGATCCTCAACCTGGTTATTGTAAATTCACTTCGTTATCGTCAGATGTCAGTCAATTTTAGGTAAGGTGCATCAGCAACTATCCTTTCAGTGCAGTAAAACAATGACTAAATAAGCAATTAAAAACTATCTACCGTTGATTGACCAATCAGAGTGCTCAATTCAGGGTGTTTTATCTACTCGTAAAGCCTTGGTCACTAAATTCTAGAAACGAATGACAATGCCGTGGTAAAGTACTGTCCAATCAAAAGTGAACATGTCATAATCTGTAGACATCTGGTACGTTTTAATATTCAATTTTGGTAACACAGCGGAAACCAGCTGCAACACAAAATCTGCTGTGGTACAAACATAAACTAATGTGCCCTAGGGCATTTATAGGATGTTCCATTACATTGGAAGGCTATTTCACAAATAAAAGTTTTAATTCATATCCTAAACATGTTACATTGACAAAAAGGACGGTTGACCTAAACACATTGAAAACGAAAATATATCAGTTGGGGGCGATAGTTTTTAAGTCGGATAAAACCCTCGTACTCGGGCTCTTCTGGTATATAAAGTCCAACACTACGATAAAATGTCTCGGCCCCCGGCCTCGACATTTTATCGTTGGGTTGGACTTTATACACTAGAAGAGCCCTCGTACTCGGGCTTTATCCTATACATAATTGCCTCTGCCCCGAAAGACTAGCATGAAAACAGAGTATGTTGTATGACATGATTTTTTTTCAGGAAAATGATGTATTAAGCTATTCGAACTTTCCGTCTAAAAAGACAAAAACAGCGCTCACAACATCTATATTATGTAATGGACGATTGTTGTATAATGTTATGTGATGCATGACATATAGTGTCCGTTTAAACTAAGTATAATGAGGAGACCGGTTTCGTTACGCTAATAGGAAGATAATGACTCAATGGGCATATTAATTTCTCTAGGAATTTGCACCATATAATCTACGTCATCATAAACGTGGTACTCAACTGAAACAGCTATGTCACTATTTTATCGGTGTAATTAAGGCAGCTATTCCCCAGAACAAATACAACAAACTTGCCATGCTTGTGTTTTCTCATACGTATGGAAAAAACGGTAATTACACGAACTTCCCTATGTTGGCGCCAGACTGTCTCATCAAACAATTTACTTACTAGATTAAAGTTTCAATGGAAAACAAAAGACTATGACATCTCCATAATCCTCTTACATATTCAGGGATCGTCAAAAAAGCCTTTAAATTCTTGCACTGTATCACTTCTGACAGTGAAATCATGCTGAGTTTCATTTGTCGATTTCATCATTTTCCGCGATATCGCCGGTTATCTCTAAACATCAGTAGTATAATGATGGATTGCCGTAATAATGGTGTATGAACAAATACTTAAAATAAACAGAAACAATAGTCGCGCTGTCTACGTGCACAGCTGTGATAAGAATTTCCATACGAGTTTAAAGGCAGGTGTTGGCGCCAGATTGTCTCATCAGAAAATTTACCCACAGGATAACAATTTTAATGGATAAACAAGAAGCTATAACACCTCCATAATCCTCCTACATACCAGAACAAAGGCGATCTTAGGGATCGCCAAAAAATCTTTAAATTCTTGCTCTGTATCACTTAAGACAGTGAAATCATGCTGAGTTTCGTTTGTCAATTTCATCATTTTCCGCGATATCGCTGGCTATCTCTAAACATCAGAAGTATAATGATGGATTGCCGTAATAATGGTGTATGAACAAATACTTAAAATAAACAGAAACAATAGTCGCGATGTCTACGTGCACCGCTGTGAGAAGAATTTGCATCATTATAATAGTTTAAAGGCAAGTGTTGGCGCCAGATTGACTCATCAGAAAATTCACCCGCTTGATTACAATTTCAATAGAAACAAAATGCTATAACACCTCGATAATCCTATTACATAATAGAACAAAGGCGATCCCAGGGATCGCTAAAAGGGGTTAAAGCAGGATGAAAATGGAGGACATTTTATGATATGAGTTCGTGTCTGTGACTTTAATTTGACACTAATCCTTTGACTTCTGAAATGTCTCCTTGAAGGCCTGTGATGGCATCAGATTGTCTCATCAGAAAATGTACCCATTAGATTAAAATTTCAATGGAAAACAATAGGCTATCACACCTCAATAATCCTATTACAGACTAGAACAAAGGCGATCCCAGGGATCGCCTAAATGGCCTTTAAGTCTGATATGTGCATTTAGTGTACAGCTTTAGGCAACCAAGAGATCAAACTGAATTCTCGCTGCAGTTAGCCACATTGCACTGTAGCAGGCGTTAAGGTTCTCAAATGCACCGGGATCGATCGTAACATGTGCTATGGATAAAAATCTACATATTAAGGTATCCATCTTGGATTTAAAGCACGTTCACATTCTTACCGGTGCAAACACGATTGTATAAAATTATATTATTTAAACAATCAATTGATTTCCATGGACGTGAAGTGTAAATCAAGGCGGATATATTGTTTTTGTAAACGATTGTGTGTAAAAGAATATCGCATGCTGTGCCGGGAACCTACAGGCAGAGAGTTATTTTGAAAGTCACAGATATAAGAAGTCCATTCTATTCATTTTAATCACAGCGAGATGGACTTTCTCAATTCGTATGATCCTGATTATTACATCCAACCCATTCAAAATTCCTGCAGTCGACCGCCAGGTATATTTGGACAACGTTGCAGCATATCAAAGTCCATTTTAGGCTGCAATAATTACGATCTAGCATTTTTAACTCACCAAGCACGAGTAGAAGCGTTTTATGAGAAAATGACCAAAGAAACGATGTGTAATATGAATGTTGTAATGACTTTTTATACTCTGAGATATTATTAACCAAAATATCACGTTAAATCAAGATTGAAACAACAAATTTCGAGGTGAAATAACCAAGGTTCTTCTTTCCTTATAATTAGAATTTTCCGAGACTGTCACAGCGTTCTTGTCACTCATGCAATATCGATAATCATGTGCTGTCCTTGTAAACTTGAATCCCGTATTAAGTTAGTATGCGCCTCGAAAGTGAAAGACTTAAAATGTTTGCTCAAACTTCCCTGAATGAAACTTTCGACCACTCTCTTGCGAAATCAACTACAAAGATCGGACGTCACCGTGCAAAGTTTGGAACTAGCGAAACAAATTACCAAACATTTTGCAAGATTTGAAATTCAAAATGGCCCCATTCCTGTGTTAACTCTATGGGGAAGAATACAATTTTAGATTTTCGAAAGTTTTTTGAAAGTTCAAAACTGAAAGTTTTTCCTTCTCCAAGAGCTTTAAAATGAGCTCCCACGAGCAGTAAATTTGAGAGTCCGAATATCCGTCCCCGAGGCGTGTTCTAATTGTTTGTCACGAGAGTACACGCCGTCAGTGTATAACAATCATCCATCATGTTCTGCAGCAAATACCAAAAGGTGACATTAAAAGTTGCTGATAGCAAAATTCTGTACATTACCTAATATTAGGCATATGGAAAGATTTGAAAATTAATGATAACCCTCTAGCGCTTACAGAGTGACGTTAACGGAAACTGTTGGCTCCGGTCCGTTCAAAGAATTCTGTTATTGTCACGGAGACTGTTAAAATTGTCTTTTTTCTAAAATAGATTCTAGTATTTCAGTAATTAGATGTCACTATGATCTAGCGTGCAAACCTGTCACACAGATGTTAGACTGAAGAAATCAATATTATGATTGTAATATGGAGTCACTTCATAGACTTTCGTATGAAGCAAACTAACAATTCTCTTTGGTTAATGACGACATGGTCTGTGCGGGCACACGATTTTCTCCCGTGGGTCTTTATTTTATATCATGACAGTACAATATCGCCTTCATACAGGTCAAGGGATGGGTAGAGGTATGGTGTTCAAGGTAGACATAAAGGCCATTAAATTCAAACTGTCATTTTATGTCTTATAATTGCAATCCAAGATTATTTCCTTCCTATTTTGATTCTTGTTACTTTTTGTCATCTAGTTTATTTGGAAATAACACTGGTAGAATGTTTTATCCATATTTCGTGGTTTGGTTGCTGATGACTCCATTTTGAGGACATTTTAATGCGATTTTCAAGATAAACAATATTATTGACTCGGCACCCTGAAATAAGCTTATGCATGAATAACTCGTCTAAAATATGCTGTGCACTGTTTGATATCTATTTGAAAGACGCTTTAGTATTGCAAAGTTTACTTGCTTTTCCGTTTTATATTAACAATATCTATTCAAACAAAATAAATAATATGCCAAAAAAATAATGTACAAAATTTACGAGGCTGGTAATGTCCAGGTAATCAGAGATATCGCAGAAAATGATGACATCATCGAACTCATCTCAGCATGATTTCGGCGTTAGTGATTATAAAAATGGCAGTGTTGCCACTGTACCATTCATTCGTTTTCTGATACCTGAAGAACGCTGAGTTTCTGGTACCATGCTTTGTCAAGTCTCATCGAGCAAGACGGCAGTGTTGCTGTTAGTGGTTCTCTGTGTTGGGATCCACTCTGCTGTTGTTGAAGACACAGATGAATGGCAAGATGGCGACTTTGCCATCACAGCTGACGACAACGTTAACGATGACGTCGGTGTTGAAACGGTAGAAACTGATGACGTGGATGCTTCGAAGTGTAAGTGCAAAATATTTGACAGTAAGATTATTTCTCTTCGCGAAACGTTATGATATGGTTTTTCATACTAGTATTGTCTGTAGATCACCATTACCAGATCTTCGAATGACATATATGTTATTAAGGGCATAAAATTAAGTCTTTCTTTGAATTTTCTTTCTAGTTGGTCGAGGCTGGAGATGTTTCCCCGGTAAAAGTTGTTACTTTGTGAATCCCGACCAACGTTTCAGTTGGACTTCAGCAAAGAGTGAGTGTGCATTAAAG
This sequence comes from Ptychodera flava, assembly GCA_001465055.1. NCBI lineage: Eukaryota > Metazoa > Hemichordata > Enteropneusta > Ptychoderidae > Ptychodera > Ptychodera flava. The sequence goes on from LD362387.1 coordinate 11,120, forward strand.
CACGGGAAGCTTGCAACAATTGATGATGCAATTGAAGACGCGTATCTAAGAGGTAGGATGATGAACTGTTAGATATTTGAAAAATCTGTCTTTTGTTTGCGGTTCTGTGTTCATGGAGTTTATTTTCTTCTTTGTTGAGCTATAAAGTTATATATTACATATTTAAGAAATATTATAGGACAAATAGGACAACTATATCGTCGTCATGTGATGTGACTTTACTGATATACATTCTGGATGTTATACGGATGATGGTTAGTAACATAATAGTGTTGCCACACTTTCTTTACGGTCGACAACTTGAGTCAGGGAATTAGCTTGGTGAGAGGTATAACAGGATGCTAATACACAGAGACGTCGTAAGGTTGAAGTTGATGAAGGTTATTGATATGCTGTCAGGTGGGACCAACGAAAAGTCTGCTCGTACACATCAACAGTTCACATTAAATAGACAATTTTTCAGGGCGTACCTGAACATGTAAAAACTTGACAGGAAGTGATCTTACACTGGCTAAAAATTATGAAATGAACTTGATTGGATAAGAAATGACATTCTAAATACTTGATTGGGAGAAAGTTTTAAGATATACATAATTATTCTGCTGACTCGGCATACATTCAGTATCTATGATATTCGTGTGATAAAATGCCGACTTCTAATATAATATCGTAGTCACTAAAGTTACATGGTCAAGATTTGTAGAGCCAGAAATCGATTATATATGTGTAAGCTATTGTTTCATCCCAAAATTAATTAGGCGTTGACTAAATTGACGTAACTATATCGTTGTCACACTTTATTGTTTTAACTTAAGTGTCCATTCGAGTAACACTATCATGGTCAATGTCATTAAACATCTTTTGTCAGTACATGATGAAAAGTAAAGTTGTTTGTTGTTTTCCAGTCTCTTTAGATTGACCGACCGGTATTTGTATTGTGTGTTAATTAACACATAGGCAATGATACTTGAGTTAATAAAAGAAACACCGGTAATGATACTTGAGTTAAAGGTATACAGTCACCTGTAATCTAACTATGCCCATATATGGTCAAAGGGGCGTTCCTTGGTATTCAAAATGCCCTTGTAAGGGCGCTGTTTTTAAAAAGCGGCCACCTGATTAAAATTTGTGATTGGTTAGATTTTCTCTTTCGATGGTAACTCTGGCAAAATTGGAACAGGTGACAGTATACCTTTAATCAAAGAAAGGCCTTCCACGTTTTACCGACTGCAACTGTTTGTATTCCCACTCATCTAGGTGAATGTTCGTCATGGAATTAACACAATTATACGTATACCACGTAAGAAATTTACCTAAATATTACAATAGTAACATTAGCATTTGGATTGACGCATTACTCAGGCAACCTACACAAATAATATTTTCTTCGCAGAATTTGCTCGTCTTGAGGGAGACCTTTGGATTGGCTTCAGTGACACGATTACACGAAATACCTGGAGATGGGACAGTGGATCGAGCGTGAGTCTGTCACAATACAATGATTCGAATTTTAAGCATTTAACAACAAAGCACCTCTATCGTTCTCATAACAGCGCAAAGAATGAGATTTATTTATGTTAATTTTCATTTACAAAAGAACTAGTCATGTCTGAGAAAATGTTCTCTGTGTGTGTCTTTGTTAGCTTTGGGATGTACGTATAAATGTAAGTCAAGCTATGATGCTATTGAGTAAAGGCGTGTATGATACTATCCGACTCATGCTGGTTCAATAAACTCGGGAGGTTTTAGCATATGTTTCACCTTTTTTATAACGCACCATCGATCCGCCGATATCAGCGTATGTACTTTTTGTTTAAATCGTGAGGAATAAAATATACTTTTAAAAAATAACGACATTTGTGACTGTATGCTAACATGAATCAATTTAATGAAAATGAATGTATCATACACAGGTGAGTTATTTTAACTGGTATACCTCACGTCCATCAACCAGCACTTCGACAAAATGTGCCTACATGAGACGGATATACAACGGTCAGTGGTATGACTCAAGTTGCACAAACCTACGCGGATATATCTGCGAGAAGAGATATTAACATTCTCCTTCGTACAGGCTAAACGGTAGGATGTTTATCCATGTATGTCTATATGTGTGTGTACGTCTGTACGCGTGCGTGCGTGCATAATGAATACACATTACGTATGTGTATGTGTTCATGCCTTACTTAGTTTACTTACGCTGTCCTAGTGATCCAATTGTACTAAGTCTTGCTTACTGATACATACAACTTCTAAAACTCTTCTGTGTATATGCTGAAATACTGGAAGGAAACCGATGTATTACTGCTTTACCTCACGTCGAGACGGCTAGTATTTTGACCATATTTACATTATTTCAGACCTCAAGTTTTCAACAATGAAGAACACCTGCTGGCAAGTTCACAATGACCAATTTTCAACCTGACAAGATATTGTGTTAAATATGATCTCTCCAAGAAATAAATGTGATATAATCAATTCAACTATTTCGTGTCGTTTCATTTCTTATGGCATAAGAAATTACATAAAAGTTTATTATCTATTCAGCGTGGGTTTAGCCGTCACTTCGCGGTGTGTCGCATGACAGACTCTCTCTCTCTCTCTCTCTCTCTCTCTCTCTCTCTCTCTCTCTCTCAGTTTTACCTCCTCGTTATTGATTTTATTGATTGTTCATTCATTGTTATCCCTCGGCGCCTAGTGCCTGAGTGCCAAGGTCACTATTGTCTGACTTCAAGGTCATGGGTACACGGGGATTACCTCACGGAAAGGGTTTAAATACATTCAACTGAGCTTACCCCCAAGGAATACGCATATCAGGTTTCAAAGCAATCAGACACGCGGTTTCAGAGAAGATGATTATTTGAAAGAAAGTAGGAAATTTCCCCACAGAAAATAAAATATAAAACACACAACATACAAACTTTACAAACCAAACTAAAGACGAAAAAGTAATGAAATAGCGCCTTCTGCAACACATGTACACCCACGACTCAAGGCATGAAAACATGAGTGAGGACGAGAAGGTTCTGCGCAGGGACAAGACGTCAATCACCGATTAGGAACTTTGTTCGCACTTGGTAACCAATGTCTAAGAACTCAATAAGTTGAACGTTTTCACTCCCTGCATTTTTGTTTTGTCGTTGACAGCGCCCTCGGAGGCTAAACAATTAAGTCAATGGGCATCTACTCTCTTGAAAATCGTTCTGTCTGACTGCGCTGTTAGTGAAGAATGCACAGTTTGAACCAATGATGGCAATAATTACACAGAGCGAAAATATGCACGATGAAGATTCTATTCAACGGGCCGATATCTTTGTAAAATGCATAAGTGCCATTAAGTATCGGACATCACCACTTGTAAACGACATGAGGCTGTTTACAATCTTTCCACCGAAAGTGTGAAGTTTTCGTTGTAAACACACAACAACAGGTGGTAATTCCAACTTGCAACACAAATATAATCAATTTTAATATGAAATTGATCTTCCTGATCATTATTTCCAGTAAACGACAACAAGATAAACGACGATCGATACTTATATACTTAATGAATCAGTGGTGGTTTGAGAGGAAAACATTTGCATTATAGGCAATGCTTTAGTTCGGATTGGTACATTGAAAAACATTCACACTGCTCGTAGTAATTATCTGTACACACATGGATAGTCTTCTTTTGATTCGGGTGAAGCTCTCGTCAAGATTAAATGATGATTCTCTGATGTTTTGGAAGGCGAATATTTATTTGTTCATTCAGTCATTCATTAATTCATTTATTCATTTATTCATTTGTATATATATATAGTATATATATATATTTATTTATTTGTTTATTTATTTATTTATTACGAACCAAGGGTCATGTGCAGATTTTTATCCATTTTCATGAAAACCACTTCCCAATTAAACATTATAATAAATATATATACAAAAAGCAAAACAAACAAATAGATATGACATACACAGTACGCACGAAACAAAACAAAAACTGCAGTAAGTCGTATCTATTGATGCAAATCGGACAGTCTGCGTGCGATACTGTCTACAAACTATTGTCATGGATGAGAAAATTACTTCTAAGGACAGCAGCGATGTTGCGCTGACCACCGAACCAGGAGCGAGTTCCAATCAGAAACTGTCCTGCTGAAGAATGAATACTTCAGTAGATCTGTTCTAGTTCTTGATATAGACGGAGATCATGATTATGTCTAGTTGTCGTACCAGAAGCTGTGATGAAAATTTAAAGTGTTGATGTAATGGATATTCTTGACTATGTCGTTTGTGTAAGATAAAAATAATATTGGACCTGTTATTGTGCCTTGTGGCACACCTGATAACACATCTACCCATTCAGACGACGCGCCATTGACGACAACTCGCTGTTGTCTGATTACAAAATGTATAATCAAGTAATGATTTGCACCCTGTATACCATAACTGTACAGTTTATCCAAGAGGTGTGCATGGGGAACAGAGTCAAATGACTTACTTAAGTCTAACAAAAATTACATGTACTTCCTTCGATTTTTTTTATCGAGTGAGACAGTCCAGTCATGAATTGTCGATTGTGATTCACATGAGCGTTGAGGGCGAAATCCTTGCTTGTTAATATGATAATTATGTGGGTATGTTTTCCAATTTAAGATTCCCTGAGTCAGCAGCTAGAACACCGTGCTTCATTTTATTCCAGAGTAGAATCACTTGTAGGAGAACAATAGGACGGCGGTGGATTCACTGCATTAAATACACGGCAAGAAAAAAGGGTCGTTTGACGTACATCACCTAGCAGACTACAATAAAGTTTCATTAAGCTGACATTTCTGATATGGGACTAAATCTTTATTAATCTACTCCGCATTGTATCTAGTTGGATATCGTTTAGCTACCTACAGAGCGGCGCTTGAGAAATATTTACAGGAGTCCCCGCACTGCTTGAGAAATTCATAATCTTTCCACTAGCTGTCAACTTTGTGACGCTAGAATATTATATTAACTGAGGATGCACTGAGACTAATTTGAGGTAACGAAGCCCGTTTTGGCTCATCGATCATTCCATTGAGTCCCTTGGGAATGACTCTTGGCTTCGGTTTGATATGTGCACCTTGAAAAACGACGATTTCGCGAACGGAAATTTCATACAATTATTCATATTTTACTGGAGGGCGCTTGGCGAACATCTTTAAGATGAACTCCAACATTTGCTGTCCTTTATGCAAAATATGTCAATGTTTGGCATTCGGCGTGGCTTCCATTTCTCAAGAAATATTACCTTCTGAAATTGTAGACTCAATTTTCTTATAATTAATTCACTGCCTCTACTAAACCTTCGATACTCAAAATTAACAGAAAACTTTTGGCGCCTTCGTTTTTTAGTGACAAGCAAGCTTAAGATTCTTGGCAATGTTGTAACATCCTTCAAAGACACAACAAAATTATAATTTCAATGGACACGAATCAGCAAAAAAATCATGCATTTATAGTATGATCACGATCATGTAAGATAACGTAAACGTTACTTTTTATGACAGTAGTAGCCATATTGTCTGAAAAACGGCGATTGGATAAAGAGTGTACAGTCGAGCAGAATATAATAGTTGCTTGTCGCTCTCATTTTTCTTGGAACAACTCTTGCCCAGAGACTGCCTGATATCAAATTTAAATCCCTTAATTTTTCACAAGTACAGCTTATCGATATAATTTTTATCTCCTTTAGAGTGAATTAACACAAGGCAGTAGAATCACACACGTCAGATTACTATCTAGAATAATCATTTTTTTGCGAGTGACTGTCTCCCGGCGAACTACGTGGACGGTTTCTGGGTAACATTTCTTCAGGCCTAAAATTTTATTTTGCGGTGTTTTTACCCTATGAGGGAGTCGCGTCACACTGGTTTTACGAAAGCCTTTTGCGGCACTTTGTGGATATTTGACAACTCTTCTTCAATAAGCATTTATGACTTTGCACAATTCTGAAACCAGACTCTCTTCCTGTGTTACATCATACTTTCCACGGATATGATCTGAATTGGATATCGTGTGTTCACCAATATTAAACTTCAGATTTGGAATTTATCGATTTTTGCATGATTTTGTACAGGTCAAAAAGTAATCACGACAGACGCTCAATGTGCATTATGCAAAGTTATTGTTTTATCACCGCTGATTGTCTCGCACGGTGCGGTAAAAATAAGTTGGGCTACTTTGAAGTATTGAAGTTGCCAGTAAGTTGATAACAGCTACAGGCCATGTCATACCTTGACGATTTAGCCAGTGTATGCCAACGTATGGCGAATAAGCTGGGCGTACGTCGAATACGTTAGAATAGCTTTTGTATAAGTTAAGAGCACGCTAAAGGACGCCGAAACCTTTTGTACATGCACAAAACTTTTCGATGTATGCCGGGGTAAGCTTATGGCTTATACGTCCCGCGCAAGGGGGCTATAAGTTGTAGGTAGGTTATGCGCTCGTTGACACACGTTCATACACGCACAGACAAATACAGAAACAGACTAACAACGCGGCATGCCTTTTGTTCCATGGTCGTCTCCGTAGACTATGGCCTTTTCATATTAAAATGAGCTTCAGAGGTGTTAAACTTTTTGGAGACTTTGTTTGTGATTGATAATTGCACGAGATTGTGCGAAAAATACGACGAGATGGCATCGTACTGCCAGTCGCGTAGCAACCATAGTTACTTTGTGAGCTCTTAGGGCAGAAACACTGCTTCACGCCAATCAAAACATAACACGCCAGCAGTTTCATAAACATGTCCTTTCTTGACGCACGTGTAAAAGACGGTATGACTGACCGTAAACCATTGAGTAAAACCAGACAGTATCGATAAAAGACTTTCAAATTTGGTTCAAACGTACTCATTATATATTCATAAAAATATTAGAAGAATTTTAAAAATGGTAAACTCACTTTCCTGAAGCTCACAACACTGCCGTTTTCGCCAGCACGACAATTCCGCTCAACACCACACGACAACAACAACACAAACTTTGGCGAACATACTTTACCTTAACAATTGGCGAAAATCCGAAAATTACAGAAGAATGCATGGTCGGCACTCTTCGGAAAAGAGAGGCGAGAGCTATACCTGAGGCGAGGCGAAAATGGATGGGTTATGTAACCGCTTCACGCCTTGAACAATACCCGTTGCCAGTTTGTTTCTCTATTTGTCTCTGATACACGTTACTTGAAAGTTACTCATTAGTCGGATTGCGTCAAGATAATTGTCCAGCGTACCCAAAACGTATTTTGAACCTATGAGTACGTTATGAATACGCTATGTATATGCCCAAAATTGAAAAATACATCGTAGCTCAGCGTAAGCCAGCGTTTTAGAGAATTTTGATACGTTGGCATACGCTGGCTAAATCGCAAGGTGTGACAGGGCCCTAATAGTATCGAAACGTAGGGACTTATCAAGTGTTGTTTTAGGTTTTATTTTACAAATATGTATCACTATAGGCACTAGCTGGTAATGAAGGGTACAGGAAGTAGCCAACGACTACTACCGAAAACGTTCCCAGTGAAATGCCTTCACAGAACTTATTATTCGAAAACAGGAGTGTGTGATGAAAGTCAATGTCTGAAATATTCGGTGCTAAACGAAAAATATCGTCACACCATCCAGTTGAAAAAACATTGAAGAATGTAAATTATTTTCAAATTGACGGTCTTAGCTGAAAACCTAAAGTTGGCATGATTTAATTATCACCGAGTCACGCAAACACTGGTTTAAGTGTGGAAAAATTAACTGTTTGACCTTTTCAATTGACGGCGTGTCCAGGCAGTTCATGCCTGGTCAAATGCCTGCAAACATTACAGAATTATTAATATTCAATACGTGTAAATGTTGATACATATTGTCAAGCTATCAAGACTGTAAAACACAATGTATGTGTATTGAAGGTGTTCAGCGTCACTTGTGCAGGAGACGGTGACAAAATATGTTCTGTAGGAGCTCAAGGAAACAACAGTCGTCCTTAGGCTAATAGTGGGAGACAGGGTTTTGTTCCACTGTGCATTAAACATCTGAAGTCAGGGACATTTTTGAGGTCTCCAAAAACGTCCGACTGCTGAATTATCGGGAATGCCGTTGACTATGGTGACCAAAAGTGATGCAAAACGTAAAATGCGAATCTGAAAATAAACACAGCGTTATTGTTTTCTGGAAGCTGCTGTACTCTAAGGACAAAAATGGGTAATACGGTCGTTTATGTGTCATTGACACGTGTCTCATGGATCTTTCCCGAAGATTACTGACTGCATCTTGTGTTTTGTTTTTTTCCGATAGCCAGGCATTTAAATTGTACTTTTAAGTAATCGGTTTAAACTTTTTTCCATTAAGTCTAATATAACAGAATCATGCGTAATAACGGTACACGATTACCTTCTGCCACTTTGAAATCACCCAAAGCGGAGCCAACTAGAAGACATAGTGATGGTGAAAAGCAAATGAGCCATACATTCTGAGTAAGATCGAATTCGAATATGCAAACATGATTAATCAGAAACTGCGATCTGAAATTGCTAAAGGACATACTTATAAATCCTG